>JAKSZP010012050.1:0-133772 GCA_022478985.1 Massospora cicadina
TGGGTTGGCATCAGTCAATATCTTAGCAATAACTTCAAATGGACCTGACCACAATGCATCTAGTTTATTTTTTCTTCTTAAACCATACATATCACAATAGACAACTCTTTCGCCTATTCGATATTCTGCTAAGGCTGGTCAGTTCTTATTGTCCATTGATTTCGCTCAAATCCTTTTCTTCAACATATTGAATGCTTGCAATTGCATATCAATAAGTATATTCGTCAGTCAGTTCAAGTACTGTTCAGCACTCATCTCCAACGTTGGTTCCACCACCAAATATAAAATTGGTGGCAACGCTGCTTTCCTCCTGTATAAAAACTCAAATGGCGTTTTTCCTGTCACCGTATGATGACTGATATTGTAGGCAACTGTACCAAACTCAGGTACGTTCCCCACGCAGAAGTTAGTCCTGTGACCAGCTTCCTCAGCGTTGCAGCCAGAGTTTCATTCACTTGTTCTACCTGTCCGTTTGTCTTCAGCCTGTAGGGTACTGAAATGACTCCTCTAATTCCCATTATCTCATTCAATTCAAGGATCACATGAGACATAAGTTTGTCCCATTATTGCTAAGCAGGTCCTGAGGACATTTATGTTGATATACTACTTGATCCAGGATGAACCTCACGGTGCTAGTAGCATCTACTTTCATTAGGGCCTTAATCTCGACCCATCTTGTCAGATGGTTGATGGCAACTATGATGTACTTCACTCCCCCTGTGCTCATTGTCAACGGTCCCATCACATTGATGGTCACCGTATGTCAGGCAGATCCAGGGTTGACCAGTCAGTATTTAATTGGGTCTTATGTGACTTGTGCAGCTGGCACTCCAAGAGACAAGCTAGATAATCCGCGACATCATAGTTGATGGACTCCCAGTAGTAGTACTGGCAAATATGATCGGTTGTTTTTCTCAGGCATCCATGCCTGACAACCTTATGGGCTGCTTGCACGATAGCTGCTCTTTCTGACAGCTTTTGGAATAATAACTGCTTCCCGTTGATCATCTTAAACACTTTTCCATCCATGGTCTCAGTGTTTTCCATTTTTCTGCGTACCTTGGATTTCACAGGGCTCATTCCCAATTACTCTGTTAACCATTCTCTAGAATAGCTCATCCGCCTGCGGTATACCATCTGGATCATTGGTAACTGCGATAAGCCAACTAAATTCTGGTGAGAAGCCCCCACTTGGTGGACAATCTTATAATCTTAAGCGTGTGCTTAAGTGCCCGTCGGGCCAGGCATCCTTCTGGCTCTCTCAAATTGCGAAGCCAACACAACAAAGAGTGGTCTGTCACCACTTTAAAGTGCATTCCATGGATGTACACCCAAAACTGCTTACAGGCGTAAATGACTACAAGGCATTCACGCTTAATTATGGTGTAGTTCCTCTCAGAGTCTGAGATTATCCAGCTCACATATGCCACCGGATGTTCATCCCCAAGTCCGTCTATTTGGCTTAGTATAGCGCCCATTTTCATCAACAAAGCATCACTTTGTATAATAAACTCTCAATCAAAATTTGAATATTTCAGAATCGGAGAATCTATTAATTACTGGCTTAGCTCATTGAAGGATTCCTGGGCTTCTTCATTCCATATGAATCCTTATTTTGGATCCTTTGACAGATGGAATAAGGGCTCGGCTATTTGGGCGAAGTCCTGAATAAATCTTCTGTAGTCTGACCATCCCAAGGAACAATTGGATGTCTTGGACACTCTTCAGCACAGCTATCCATTATATGGCTTCTATCTTCTGGGCTTGCAGCTGCAATCCACTGGAGTTGATTACGAATCCCAAATATTCCAACTAATTTTAAAAAGTGGCACTTCCTTAGCTTAATCTTCAGGTTAGCTGTAGACAGTCGCTTAAATAATTCTTCCAATTGGTGAAGGTGATCAGTAAATGTCCTACTGAACACATTTATATTGTCCTATTATACCAGGACGCATGACAACTTCCAGTCGCTCAATATCGCATCCATGGCCCTCTGAAATTTTGCAGCGCATTGCATAGACCCTAGGGCATCCTCATCAGTTGGTACAGCCCTGCACAGTAATAATCGCACATTTTTCCTGGTCTTTTTTTGGCAAGTCAATCTGCCAATATCACAAGATCAGATCCATCGCGGAGAAAAACTTTGCTTCTCCCAATTGTTCTAGTGCATCGTCATTTCTTGGTAGTGGATATGTATCCTTCTTCATAATTTAATTCAGCTTTTGGTAGTCGATCACCACCAAGTTAGAGCCATCCTTTTTCTTCACAATTAGAATTGGATTCACCCAGGGACTCGACAACAGAACTAGAAGCCCATGCTTCACTAGTTTGCTGATTTCATCCTCCACTACTGCTTTGGTGGCTTTCAATCATCAGATCAGTCTCATTCTGATTGGCAAATTTTCCCCGGTGTCAACCTAATGGATCACATCTCATGCGCATCCCAAATTGTGGTCATCCTGAGTGAATGCTTCCCAATACTTAATAAATAATTTGAGAACCTTCTCTTGCTGGCCTTCCAACAGATCAGCGAGTTTCATTCAATCAACCAATAGGTTGATACTCCTGGTTACCCTGTCTGGTAATCCCATCTCATCAAGAGTCCCAAAATCATGGAATCTCCTCAATTCGGCCATCAGGATCAGGTGAACAAATGCAATGATCTGATTCTTCTTGATCTTCATCAGGTTTTCACTTAAGTCTTTCAGGAGAACTTGAATTTCTCCATGGCCTGGCATTATTATTCCAGGACCACCCAAGCCTCCACCCTGGACTTCTTCTAGGGGCTTCCGACCTCCCCATAAAACAGCTTAGTTATCTCCAAGGTCAACCCCATGTCAACTATCATATGCGATCCGGCCAGTATGGTCTTCTCATTCTTGATCCTCAGGTGAATTCCCTAGTTCTCTAGGACTTCTGCCAGCATTTCTCATCACTTCCTACCAACTAATTGGTACTGAATCAGGACATTGCCATCATTATATATTAAATTGATGAAGTTGTTTCTCTGATTTAGAGGAGCTTCTCCATTCTTCTGATATATCAATGAAAACGTCTGACCCAAAATGGTCAATTCATTTATCCTGAAGTTACATTTAACTCCATATTTTCATAAAAACTCTGTTCTTATCAGAATGTCAGTTTTAGTTAGCCAAAATGATTGCTGGCGCAGGTACCACCACCAACCTGAACTATAGTGGCAACATGCTATACACTCCACAGGAGATGGTGGTGTTTGGTTCAGCTGTCCTGATTCCTTCTTATTTTCCAAGTCTGGCGAGATCTTCATCCTCTTTACCAGCTTGGTCAAGACAATATTGATGGGCACTCCGCTGTTGACAATCTACCACACCTGCACTTGATTCATTTGTATATCTATATATGTACAATTGGAGTATTACAATATAGTGTTTACTGAGTGAATAGCGGCGTTATTAGCTGAATCAAGGTGTGAAAATTTGCGTCAATAAATCAAGAAACGATTCCTTTATCAGGCTGAGGTGGATTGACAAATTGGCCTCATCTAATCGGACTTCAGATAATTCTTTGGGATCCTCAGCGGTTCAAATCTTGTCCACCAGTTGTCGGGCATACAGCTGGGCAACTTCCTTGATTATTTTGGGGTCGATTCTATTTGCCACAGCTCTGGTCACCACATTTACATCCAGATTGACCACTTAATATAGCTGATCCTGTACGTCATTGTCTACAAACAGATCACTGGTATCAATTTCTTGGTCATGATGTTAGGAGGAACAGGCTTCTCCACAGCTCTAGACTGTTCCTCTTCTAGGCCGCGGGCCCTTTTCCTGATTCCTTGGTGGCAGCTGACTCTTTTTCCTGGACCAAGTTGATCTGATCCTTTGGCTTCTTGCAGTGAACGGCGAAATGTCCTTTCCCACCACATTGGTAGCAGACCTTTTCCTTCTTATTTAACAATCTGATTTCTTTGGGCTTATTTCCCAGCTCAGTTTAGTTGGTCGTCTCTTTAGCTCCTTCGTTTCCCTGATGGGATTTGGTTTGTGTACCAGATTGGATTTGAAGCTTTTATTTGGAACATCAAATGTCACTCCCATCTTCAAATTATCTACCATTTGCGAGGTAGTTATTTCAGTCATAAACATGGCAGAAAACATGTGATGCAAATCGCAATAGGGCAAAGGGCCACTTGCAAGGCGATTCTGGCATCAAAGTCATCCAGTACTTTTTTTCTCCGACCAGGATCTGTGACTCCTGGTAAAACCAATCTGCGAAGCTTGCTAGAGACTCGTCTTTATGGAACTGGATTCCCATAAATTCCTTCTTGTGCTTTGACATGTGTGTCAGACTCCCATACTCCTTCATGATGGCCGCCTTTGCCTCAGCATATGACCAGCTGTGCCCCTCCAGGTGAGGTAACACTAAGTTCTGACAGTCAGTGTCTAGTCAATTCATGACTGGCAACGCCTTTTGACGATCCATGTAGCCATACATGGTCATATCAAACAGTTAGAAAACGCTGGAGCGTTATCCCAATGGAACGTTGGCAATTTTGGTGTTGCCTTTTTTCCTCTAAGTTATCTCTGGCCATTCTCTCGGTTCAGCCACTTGACTAACTTGAGGAGTAACCTCAGGCATTATCTCTGAAATGGCAGCAAAAGCGGGAAGCATGTTCCTTGGGGTATTCGACTTCCTAAGTATTGTGTGAGGACTTCTGTCTTTGGATCGCTTGTTGTATTGGGCTCACAACTGCATTTGTGAGTATTAAGTTCCTCCACCTGTTTGATCAGTCGCTCTATATCTGTGCTATAATTTTTAAAAATAAAGTGCAATCCGCTTCAAGCTCCATTTTCAGGTATAAGATCTCTCAATTGGGCCCCCTTCTTTATTATTTAACGAAGTTACTTTCCCAAGTAACTCGTTCCCAAAACTTGCAACATTATCTATCCCTTCCTCCGCCTTGGTGACTCATTCTTCCAAGGCTGCGAATTCCCAATAATCCACTGAGTTTAGGGCATTCTGATTCACAGTTACTAATTCCATCCACAGTTTGAATAACTCATCTTTGTATGGTATTCTTATAAAATCAACTCAACTACCCCTGTAGTGAGCACCAACTTTAAAAATTAACTTGGTTATTATCGGCAAACAACCCCTGTAACCTTTTTACTTCACAGGTTCAGTTTTTTGTGCACTTCATCCACAATGTATAGTATATTAGATTATCAGTTGATAATAGTATGATGACTCTTAACCATAGTTGAGTATAAACTCTTATATCTTGGCCCAACGCTTGGCCAGTATTCCCAGTTTATTACTTGAGATTTCATGATCTAGGGATTTGTTCCCTAATTCTGTCCAACCCGATCTTTGCTGAGATTCCCTAGTGATGGTCTCTTTGGTCCAACACAAAGTCGGCAGTAATCCCCAATTGTGTCTCCTTCTTTTCTAGATCCCCGCTCAGATCTTTACTCTTTTCACTAAGAGTCTTCCAATTATTGCACACAGCAATAATATCCTTGAGAAGAATAGCACAATTAAAAGCTGATGATAGCTTACTACTTAAACTATATATCAGATGAAAACCACAGAACTATTTAACTCTGTATTAAATTATGATTTTTATTGTAAGTGAATCCTAGGAAATTTAAGGTGAGGAATCAGTTGTCTAACCCTCAGTTGACACCTCTTCAATGAAACAGCAGCTGTTGTCATTTAATCACCCATCCCCATCTCAGCAGCGATGGTATTCCCCATCCTGGATAGGATTCCATCATTGGACATCCTTGAGACTTAAACGGAAAGAGTCAGAAAATGGGTCTAACATTTTCCTCTTGATCCAAGTGAACCAGCCATATTTGGCTAGCGACCTGCTTAGGTAATGAGACTTATTACCCATTAAGGCATGTCACACTAACTGATTGATTTGCTAGTTGCAGGTGGCATCATTCGCCTAGCAACTTACTATTCATTCCCAATCAGTAGGTTATAAAACCTGACTGATCCCAATCAGTACACCAGATAGTTAATCACTATCAGATGCCTCTATTTCGTCGGCAACTCTGCCAAAAGATCTTAAGTATTCATCTGGATTGATCCCCAATGGATACGACCAGATGAATATCCCAAAATCCCCCAAACATAGTTACTCCATAACTTGAGCCAATTGATTCACAATTCACTTCGCCTTAGGGAATTATCCCCTGGAGATTCCTGGTAATCTAGCAGGCTAAGAATATGGGCAAAAATTACAACACCTGCCTTAATGGGTAATAAGTCCCATTACCTAAGAAGATCGCTAGCCAAATATGGCTGGTTCACTTGGATCGAGAGGAAAATGTTAGACCCATTTTCTGACTCTTTCCGTTTAAGTCTCAAGGATGTCCAATGATGGAATCCTATCCAGGATGGGAAAGACCATCGTTGACAAGATGAGGATGGGTGATTCAATGACAACGGCTGCTGTTTCATTGAAAAGGTGTCAACTGAGCTTTAGACAACTGAATCCCTAATATAAATTCCATAGGATTCACTTATAAAAAAAACAGTATTTACAAGAACAATCAGATATAGTTATATAAGGATTTCATCCAGTATATAGTTTAGTAGTAAACTATCATCAACTTTCAATTGTTCTATTCTTCTCAAAGATATTATTACTATGTGCGATAGTTGCAAACTTTTAAGGAAAAGTGTAAAGATCTGAGCAGGGATCTAGAGAATAACTAAAAACAATCAGGGATTGCTGCTGACTATGTGTTGGACCAAAGAGACTGTCACCAGGGGATCTCAGAGAAGATTGGGTTGGAAAAAATGAGGGAACGATTCCCTAGATCACAACATCTCAAGTATTTAATCAGGAATACTGGATGAGCGTTGGTCCATGATATAAGACTTCAAGCACAACTACGTATAATAGTCATCATACTATTATCAATCAATAATCTAATATACTATACAACGCAGACAAAGTGCACAAGAAATCAAACCTGTGCAGTAATAAGTTTAATAGGGTTGTTTGCTGTCGTGATATCAACTTTGGGCTCCACCAGTGTGCCAGGCAAACCAGTATGAAGACTGGTGGCCCTTTGCTGTTTCGCCTTCATTGGAATACCAACCTCAATAACTCCTGCGTTCAACCCACCAACTAACTACCAACGACTTCGCCTTTAGCCCCAGGCATCCTCAGCATGTGCCCTGGCAGGTCCTGCCCCCTTCCTGGGCGGCTCAGGCATTTCCGCGCTTCCCCACCCTCACGACCCTTCAACAACCCATCTAGGCATGCCCTGGCAAGTCCATCTCCCTTCCTGGGTGGCTATGGCAACTCCCGCGCTGCACCCCGCTAGGGTTGGTGGCTTATGCAGCTCATCTGGCGGTAGCCAGCTAGCCAGGTTCCCACTGGTTCCTCATAGAGAGGAGTCATGGTTAGCTGGCAGCACCGGCCACTCCAGGCATGATCACCCATGCCTATCAGGGATCTCCTATTCCACCTTCCCCACTCTAGTTGCACCAAGCTACTTCAAATAAACAGGAAAGATGGCAAATGAGAGATGTTTATTAGGAGGGAATGAATGACTATTTATACTACTTTCAGTGCTACTGCGCCCAAGTACTTTTCGGCCAATCATCTTCCAGAAAACCCATCGGCCTCTTGATTCCAAACCTCTATCAGATTGTATAAATTTTCATTCATACTTTATACCGATTCCCTCTTAGAACTGCTCGTCTGATCACCAAATTAATATTAGGTCAATCCATCCTCAGCATAAGTCGCTGGTCAATTGTATATAACCTCATAAATAAATAGGAATTTG
The DNA here is from genome assembly GCA_022478985.1 of Massospora cicadina. Lineage (NCBI taxonomy): Eukaryota > Fungi > Entomophthoromycota > Entomophthoromycetes > Entomophthorales > Entomophthoraceae > Massospora > Massospora cicadina. The sequence goes on from JAKSZP010012050.1 coordinate 7,794, forward strand.
AGCATCCTCAGCATGAGTCGCTGGTGCTCCAAATTAGATGATGGACCCATTTTGGAAGATTCATAATTGAAGCATCAGCTTTCCGCTGGAAACTCTCACAACGATCTCTGGATGGCATTTTGGCAGCAAACACAGCTTCTGCCGAACCTAAACACAATAAAATATATAACATTAAATAGTATCAAACTAGGTGACTAGCTGGCAATTACACCCGGCTAACTGAACTTCTAATTCAGATACTATTAGAAGGATTCATCTGCTTAAAATCCTGACATTGCCCTCCACTTAACCAGATGATATCCTTCTTTGCGACCCACCCCAATGCTGGGTCAAAACCTCCCAGAGCCCTCACAAAGGAGCGCTGGTATTAACCAGTGGCAAAAGCCACTCTGTAACCAAAACATTTAACTACTCAAGCAGCCCACCAGCGAAGCCCCCTGTAGTGAGCACCATTGTTGTGAAATCGACCTTGGACTCCACTAGTGTATCAGGCCAACCAGTATGAAGACTGGTTCCTCTTTGCTGTTTCGCCTTCAATGGAATACCAACCTCAACAAGTACTGCATCCAACCCACCAACTAACCACCAATGGCTTCGCCTTTAGCCCCAAGCATCCTCCTCATGTGCCCTGGCAAGTCCTGCCCCCTTCCTGGGCGGCTCAGGCACTTCCGCGCTTCCCCACCCTTGCAACCCTTCACCAACCCATCTGGGCATGCCCCGGCAGGTCCATCCTCCTTCCTGGGTGGCTATGGCAACTCCCACGCTGCACCCCGCTAGGGTTGGTGACTTATGCAGCTCATCTGCTGGTAGCCAGCTGGCCAGGTTCCCACTAGTCCTCATAGAGAGGAGTCATGGTTATCTGGCAGCGCAACCACTCTAGGCGTGATCACCCATGACTATCAGGGATCTCCTATTCCACCTTCCCCACTCTAGTTGCACCAAGCTAATTCAAACAAACAGGAAAGATAGCAAACGAGAGATGTTTGTTAGGAGGGAATGAACGACTATATATACTACTTTCAGGGCTACTGCACCCAAGTATACTTTTGCCAATTCTCTTCTGGAAAACCCATTGGCCTCTTGATTCCAAACCTCTATCAGATCATTAACTTTTCATTCATACTTCATTGCAATTCCCTCTTTGACATGCTCATCTGATCACCAAATTAATATTAGGTCAATCCATCATCAGCATAAGTCGCTGGTTGATTGTATATGAACTCATAAATAAATAGGAATTTGAGCATCATTGGCAAGAGTCGCCGGTGCTCCAAATTAGACAATGGAACCATTTTGGATGATTTAAACGGATTTATCAGCTTTCCGCTGGAAACTCTCACAACGATCTCTGGATGGCATTTTGGCAGCAAATGCAGCTTTTGTCAAACCTAAACTTGATCAAATATATAATATTAGTAAGTATTTTTTTAGTACTAGATGGTCCCAACCCAAGGGGGGAATATTAAATAGTATTAAATTAGGCGATTAGCCAGATATTACACCCGACTAACTGAACCCCTAATTTGGATACTATTGGAAGGCTACATCTGGTTAAAATCCAAACATTTGCCAACAATAACCCTTCAGTAAATTTTTACAGAGGGTAACAGATATTATAGTAATACCTTTGATTCTATGTACCTGATTGGCAAGATATTTTGGTTTCCTGAATTAGATTGGCCCAGTTTGCCTATTTATAACCACTATCAGTTGTCAACAAGAATAACGCCATTTTTTGCAAACCATGGATCAAATATGGCATTGGATGGGGTTCAGGTGGCATAGTATGCCAGGGGGCGGACAAATAACACCGCAGAAAGATGGACATCAGAAGGAAGTTACAAAACAATCTGGAACGCGCTAAAATATGGCAGAAGCAGGATTCAGATTGATGGAGAGCGCCAGACCCATTGTTTGCTCCAGGAAATTGGGTGTTGGCGGCGGCAAAAAATTATGTGGTACTGGTGAAGAGCCAGAAGCATAGACCAAAGTTCTTGGAACTGTATAAGGTGATTTGGGCTATCAACAAGGGCGCAATTAAATTGGACCTTCCAGAAGGGTCAAGGGCCCATCCAGTTATCCATGGCTCACAGCTTTGGGTAGTCTGAGGGCAGGGACCAGAGCGGTCTGGGCTGTTGGGCCCATGGAGGAGGACAACCAGGAATACGAGATCAAACAAATCCTGAATGAGCGATGGGTGAGGGGTCTTTGGAAATAGCTGATAAAGTAGAGAGGGTACCAGCGGAGGAAGGGACCTGGCAGATGCCAGAGGAGTATGCACACTGTTCAGAGAAGATCCAGGAGTTATTGGATTGTCAGGGGGTGATGTGACAGATTGGGTCTGGCCTAATCCACAAATTGACCTCATTAATAAAGTTATGGGTTCGCCTGCAAATTTGGAGGTTAATTTCAAAGGGTCAGGGCAGTCAGAAGAGCAATTTGAGATGGATTCATAAGTAAAGATTTAGGGATTTGAGAACAAGGGCTAATACAGCGTATCTAATGACTGTTGTTTCAAATCATCTAAATTTCCATAACTTGGGATGTGAGGCTCTCATGAGTTATGATTTGGATATCGCTCAAAGCCTAATTTAGTATTTTAATTATTTAAACCATCGCAAATGCTTTAAAATGAGAAAATGGCAACCAAAAATACAGTTGTTTTCTTAGAAAATCACAATAAAGTCTCAGTGTTATTGCTTGCCTAAAAATCAGTTCTAAAGTTTATTTTAAGTAAATATTATTTATGTCAACCAGAACAATGAGCTTAACTGGTGAGCTAGGCCAAACGTTGGCTTCATTTAAGTTTTGTCATGGAGCAAAACTCTGCTGCTTGCATGCAGCATCTCTGGAACCTTGGTCTGCAAATATGTCGCAAACTCTGGTAATGGCATTTGGGTTTGGGGTGGTTCTCATAGATTGTCAGTCATGTGGTCAGTGGCATGGCTTGTACTTACCAACTCCTTTGTCGCCTATTGGTGCAAACCCGCACGTTACAATATCATTAATAGACAATAGCTCCAGTTCAGAAAACTCTCAATTGAAAAGGGCTATAGAATTACCCAATAGTAGCAATTGCTCATTTTAAGCGTAGCCTCCTAACCCAGATACCCTTGAGTATAGTGCTGAGTATTGAGAAGTAGTATCTAACGCATTTTAAAATTATTATCAGATCAGAATTTTAAAATTAAGCCCCAATTATCCAAAAACTACTTGATGGAATACCTGTCCAGAAGAAAATCAAAGTGAGCCTGAGACTCTTCTGTACCCTCTACTATGAGAAGCTGTATAAATCTTATAATCAGGCAGCTATATAAGTTCATACCAGAGACAACCAATACCTTCATCACTATGTGCACCCTGACATCTACTATATTATGCAGATTGTGGGGTTGCATATTTAGTAAATCTTGTTTATATATGAGGTAAGCCGACCATGGGACGGGCATTACCAAAAAATAGAATAAGAAATTAAAATGGACCAAAATGCTCAAGAGAGCAAAAAAAACGCCAAAACCAAACAAAATAAAACCAACCAGGGTGCATTGCCAAACGCTAGCCAACCATGATGGAGAGGGGATCAGGGAGCACTTCTTGGGCAACATTTTTATGAAGAAAGGTGTGGTCTGTTGGACTTTCATTTTGTGGCTCAATGATGCTGTGCACAAGAATTCCAACAGTCAATACTTGAAGCAGTATAAGACTCATGACAAGTATATTTAATTTGTTTTTGAGGGTACCAAGTCCCACTTAGGTCTCATCAACTAGAGTATCCGACCTAAGGTAAATATGCTGAAATTGACTTAATGAAGTCAAGTACCAAAAACCGGTATAGAATGAATGACGTTTCTCTATTAGTAAAGGAATAGAGGTTTTTATAAAATACATTTACCAATATAAACCCTATTAAGTAAAAGAATTAATAAAATTATTGGAGGGGGAATCTGGATATAAGGCTCTTGGTCAGACGATACATCCAGATTTTAAAATGGTTTTGTAGCATATCTTTAATAGAGATAAAAAGTATATTGAATGCTCTAAGTCAGATGAAACTTGGTATCACTTATGTGACCGTTAGGCAGATTCTTGATTTTTGCCTTTTTGTGGGTAAATCCTAATATAATCCCTCATGTGCCACTTATTGTAATGGTCCTCTAAAATTTTGATAATCCTTCATTTTAAATAAATCAGGATTTTTATCTCAGGTTAAATTAAGCTTAAATTGGTCTAATGTAAATCCTTGTATTGGCTTGAGCTTTATTTTTATTTTATTCGAGGTGGGTTGACCTGGGGATGATACCGCACCAATTAATGGAAAATTGAATGATTGGGAAAGGAGGATAAATTCCAGAAAACCTCCATGCGTGGCGTATGCTAGGCCAGGAACTCCATGAGCCTATGCTATTCGCTATCTTGGTTTGGGGTATTGGTGTGCAACGCCAACACAGTCATAATTGTCCCCTACCCAAAGTTCCTGTACCAGAATCGAACTTGGGGAGGCAGAGGTAGAGGTTTTTATTCTACCACTGGGGTATCCTCCCCTCTTGAGCCTTAATTAATACCAGTTTTTCTTTTTAAATTTTATTCAGGGAAAGCCAACCAGGGGACAGACACTTCTGATATGTAGCCTAAAAAGAACTATTATCAGCAAGTGACACCCCAGAAAGCTAGCGCTATCTCTTGTTGCCAGCGGAAACGCCAAGTAAAGGAAGGGGCATTATGAGTAGAGGCTTGCTCCACTATTGAGCACGTATGAAGGAAGAAATCTGAAGTGATGAACTACACCAGAAACCAGGATGAGACTAACTGACGTTGATGGGATGGTAGATAACCAAACAACTACATTTGAAAGTAGTCCATGAGGTGCAACTGGATTTGGCGTACAGCTTCCTGGAGGGTGGAAGTAGAGCCTTATATGGCATCCAAGACAACTATGTGGATGGTCCATGTCAGAAAATCGACTATGGTTCTGCTAGTTGGCAGGCTAACCAGTATGAAGACTGGTCAGCCCTTGCCTTTTCACCTTAGGCGTTGGGGCTAGCAGCGCTGGCTAACCTCTTGGCATGTCACCCATGCCATTTGGAGATCCCCTTTAACATAAACTACAACCAACGAAATAAATAATAAACTTATGACAAAAGGTAGATTAGGAAAAGGGAGATGTTTATTGAAAGGGAAACGCCAGGTTTTTATACTAATAATAAAAGGGCTAATGCGCCCATCGCCAACCTATTGGCTCTTTCGCTGGTTCTTCCAGCCAACCACTTCTCTTCTTCTTCTTCTTTATCTACATTATCTCTTCCCTGGCGTTGACCCTCTCGCTCCATCATTCCCAATGTCTGAATTAGTTTTGGCTTATCCTCAACCTTAAATCGCCAGTGAGCCATATAAATAAATAATCTAATTAAATATCAAAGTTGGATTTGACCTTCAAATTGATATGAATGCGCCAGAAACAACTTTGGTCACTTGCTTTGACTCATAATATCTCGGCATCTCACCAACATCTATTCACGTCTTATCTAGATAATAAATTAGGCACTGGAAACAACCTCAGTTGCCTCAACTTATAATTGTTGGATATGCCAACATCAGATTATCAGCCAGCAAATTCATGGATAAGTAAATCATTGGCTTTCTGCTGGAAATCCCACAATGGACCACAAATGGCCATTAGCGTCAACCACTAATTCCGCTGACTGATTGGATTATCCTTGGCTATTAGTTGCTGGTAATCCTTCTACTAATTTGGGGCCATTGATTGGCCCCATTTGAACCTAAATACCAAACTAGGTGGAATACTAAATTTTGGCTCAACCCAAATTGGGGAGCAACTAACCAGCAACGGACCAAATACTACGAAATTCAGTCAATAAACCATTCTGCCGGGATTGGCTATATCATTCCAAATAACGCTAAATCATTAGGGGTTCCATCTGGTTAGTAATGTTACAAGGCCTCTCGAATGAGGCCCCCATTTTACTTCTTCAATGAAGTTACTTTACCAAGTAACTCATTCCCAAAGCTTGCTACATTATCTATCCCTTCCTCCACCCTGGTGACTTGTTCCTCCAAGGCCACAAACTCCTGATGGTCCACTGAGTATAGAGCATTCTGGTTTACAGTGGCTAACTCAGTCCATAGTTTGCGTAACTCATCTTTATATGACATTCTTATAAATTCTTCAACTCAACTGCCCCAGTAGTGAGCACCAACTTGTAAAGATTCATTTAAGTGGTTGTTATTGGATTACAACCCTAGTAACCTTTTTACTGCACAGGTTTGGTTTCCTTGTGAACTTCATTGCATTGTATAGTATATTAGATTATCATTCAATAATAGTTTGATGACTATTGTCTGTAATTGAGATCAATTCGTATATTTTGGCCCAACGCTTGGCCAGTATTACCAATTAAATACTTGTAATGTCATACTCGTAGTGATTTGTTCCCTTGTTCTGTCTGACCCAACCTTCGCAGAGATACCCTGGTGACAGTCCCTTTGGTCCAACATACAGTTGGCAGCTATCATTAATTGTGAATCCTTCTTCTCTAGATCCCCACTCAGATCTTTACTCTTTATATAAGAGTCTTCCAATTATCGCACACAGCAATAATATCCTTGAGACAGATCAGAACAATGGGAGCTGATGATAGTTTACTCTATAAACTATATCCCAAATGAATGACTTAGAACTATATATCTGTAATATGATCTAATTAACTGTTTTTTCTTTATCTTCTGGCTTCCTAACATGCAAGGATCTTGGTCATCTGGCTGATTAAATCCTTATCACCTGTATCAACCCCAGGATGGGTGAAACCAAATAAAAAGTCGAGCTGATCTTTATCTATTCCAAAATCTGTTTTTTATTATAGTAACCCTAGGGATTTTATAGTGGGGATTCGGTCATCTAACCCTTGGTTGACACCTCTTCAATGAAACAGCAGCCTTTGCCATTGAATCACCCATCCTCATCTTGGCAGCGATGTTCTTCCCCATCTTGGCTGGGATTCTGTCATTGGACATCCTCGAGACCTAAAAATGGAAAGAGTCAAAACGTGTCCCTAACGTTTTCCTCTCGATCTAAGCAAATCAACCATATTTGGCTAGCGACCTGCTTAGGTAATGGGACTTATTACCCATTAAGGCAGGTCACACACTGACTAATTAATTCGCTAGTTGCAGGCAGCATCACTCGTCTCACAACTTGCTACTCATTTCCAATCAGTTGTTGATGAAACCCAACTGATCCCAATTGGTACACCTGATAGTTAATCACTATCAGATGCCCCTATTTTGTTGGCAACTCCACCCAATGAGATCTTAAGTATTCTTCCATATTGGTCCCTGATGAATACAACCAGGCGAATATCCCAAAAATCCCCCAAACGTAGTTACTCTAAAACTTGGGCCAACAAGTTTCTAATTCACTTCACCTTAGGGAATTTTCCCCTTGTGATTCCTGATAATCTAGCAGGCTGAGAATATGGGCAAAAAAATCTTAGCATATGCCCTCCTGCAAGGGTGGCTGTGGTTAGGCCGCCCATCGCCTGTGCGCCTGGATATACTGTTTGGCCCACGCCATAGTGGTGGTATGGGCTTTCTCAACTTCGAGGCCATGCTAAAATACTTGACACCTGGATTGCTGCAGTCACCAACCCCACGCTCCCAGCCCAGCACTGGTAATGCGAAGCCTGCTCCAATTTCTCTCGACCCTGGGCTTCAGCAATCCTACCCACCCATTCTTTGTTAAAATGTCTTGACTCACATCCCTCTGCTGCGGGCCCACATGAGACGCCACCCCACTTCAAATAAAATACTCCTTTCCATGCAGAGCGCGGAGTATAGAATTTGCATCAGTGGGCACACTGCCCAGAGGGGTCGTCCTTCTCCCCACTTCACACATGAAGTACAAAGCCAATCCGTTCTAAACAGTTTGATACTGAGGAGGTCCCCTATCATGGCCAGGGTGGATTATCTGGACAAGTTGGACATTCCCTACTCCCTAGAAACCCAGAAAGCCATCTGGAAGTGCGCCCACCAGCCTCTTCTGCAGCCTTATGTTTGCTCCCATGTGTGGCGCTGTCTGAAATGGGTATACCATAAATCTGATCGCTCCAATGCATCACACTCCTCATGTGTTGTGTGTGACCAATATGGGACTTTTTATCTACCTCTTGGAAGAGTTCACTCTGTCAAAAGCGAACTGGCATGAGGTCCAACATCTCTTTTGCCAGGATCAAAACAGCCCTTCAGCTTATATAAGGATATCTTTGCCTTGTCCTTGAATTCCCTATACGAACTTCCCTCTGAGCCTTAGTGGTAGCAATTGCAATGTGGACTATCATGAAGTTGATATTACTGGACAATATGTTACCTATATTGTTGAATTGGAGGGGGATTGAGACGAGTCTTGAAATTTACAAAATAGAGATTACGAATTATATTTGAGTGAAATGAGAATATTTTGCGAAATGAGAGTATTTATGCCAAGATTTGATATGAATTAGATTAATTTGAAAAGGGAAGATGAATAGAAGATTACTAAGATGAGGATGCATCCAGCAGGGGAACCAAGGTAAAAAGGGTCTTATTGAAGATTAAAGGAGGGGATCTTTTTACAAGGGAAGAAAGAGCGCAGATAAGTTTGCGATTTATATTAAAATAAAAAGTCAAAATAAGGAGTGATAGCTCCAAACATATTTTATTTAGTTTTATTTTAAGTTGGCGATCCTCATATTGTCCAATTTTGTTGCACAGTGACTCATACCCTGTGAAAAACCAACTCGGTGGAATTGAGCCCACACGCCAAGAATTAACAGTGGTGCTCACTACAGGGGGGCCATTGGTCAGCTGTAGATATTCAACGCTGTGAAAACAATGATGAGCCCTCATTTGTTACGCCACCATTCTATCAGAGGTATCCTCTCGCGCCTACAAGCAGTGGAGCTGTAGTTGCACAAGTAGAGGGAATATTGTCGGGAGATGAAAAATTAATATGCAACACTGCAATGGGAATTACAGGATGGACAATGTAGATGTCTTTCTATTAAAGCAGAGCAGGTGATCAATGAGCAATTGGTGGAGTATGCTGGAGCTGGGGGAATGGTGCAGTCAGTGGCAATTTGGGGGATGAACACTATGACTCCACTAACAAATATCCTTCAAGCGAGGGAATTTATACCCCGCCAGACTCTACTTCCTTTGAGTTCATCACGCCAGATTCAAGGTCAACCAGCCGGCGAAACAATACGCCTAGTCCTTGCTGCAGAAGTGTGAAGCAAGGCGAAGCTGTGAAAATTGAGAACTTACCTCCTTTTAGTCATGATGGAAGCCTACACAGGTATTTTAAGCGATTTGAATTCGCCATGGAAGGAGTTTCTGATTGATGGAAAGTGAAACTATTGCTGTCTGCTCTTGATGTAGACAGCGCGATCAAGTTACTTGTTTTCTCCTAAACAGCTCGGCATCCTATGAAGAAATTAAGGCGATTATTATTCTGCTGTTTGGGGGTGCAACCAAGATGGACAAATGGAAAACTGATTTTCTGACTATACAATTTCACCAAGATGAGACCCTGTCAGATTTGTAGAACGTTTCTTGGCAGAAGCACATGTACTAATTGGAGCCGACCTTTTATCCGCTGAGGATATGGGTATTGCAATGACAGCGGCCATGAAACTATATCAGGAACATTCTAATACTATGTCTTATGTGTTGAACGAAGAGGCAGGACTTATTTGAATCATAAATACTTTACGCCGACTCTATGCCACGAACAGCACCCCTAATATAGCCCAGCAACCCTCTGTTATCCCCACACCAGAGACTTCAAAGTATGAGCTAAAGCGGCTACACTATCATCCACCTGAATGTATTAATTCATCATATAGATCTGCAAATCCTTTCTGACCTAGATATGATCTGGCGGCTTGTTCCCAACCTTAAAAACATACCATTAATTATTGCACTGGTCCTTCAGCTGCATGTTACATATGCAAACCCTTCATGAATACTTTCTTCCAATGCAACCAGAGGGGGCATTATGTGGCAAGCTGCCCTAATAAAACACAATTGTCTGCATTACTGACCAAGGAGACCCCTCAGGGAAAAGCTTGAGCGGAGTAGAGATGAAATGCTCTACCTCTACTAGGTCTAATTCACTTGTCCCTAATGAATCCCTCACTCCCTAATTGGGAAGAACCCAAAACTCAATCGGATGAATTACTATACCAACAGCTTTCATCAAGTTCTCTGCTTCTGGGTCCAGATTTATAGATTCACCCTCAAACTCTGTGTTTCGCCAGGAAGGGCTGAAGCCATATGTGTGGCAGAGCTTGGAACAGACTGGCACAAGTATCAAGGATCCGTCAATGGCTGCTACTTCTTTGGTAGGAGTCCACAATGCTATTCCGGTGGGAAAAATCATCAATGAGTACCCACAGGTCAGCAATTGCATCTCCTCTTTCTTAAGTAACAGTAAGCTCTTGGATTTACACGCAATAAACACTGATGTTTCCTCTTACTCAAAATGTACTTATTGCAACATTTTTGTTCAAAATACAGAAATCTGGTCTATCATTGATACTGGAGCCACTGTGAACATAGTCTTTACCAGGTTGGTGGCTAAGCTCCTGCTCAAACTGGATGTGGATCATCAAGTAGTATATGGAACCGCGGGGACACATAGCACTGTATCTAAAGGTGCATATAGTGAATTGCCCTTACGATTCAGTTCCATCCAGGCTTCCGCCCCAGTGGTGGTTCTGCCAAGTAACAATTATTATATGCTAATTGATGCAGCATTTATGAGGAAATTTGGTGTTGTGATAGACATGGCGGAGGAAACACTTTACATTTTAGGACAACAGATTCCTGCTTATATTACCTGCATGTGATCCCAGTAGACTCATTCCATTCTAGTCAAATTAATTTAGCCTACAGTGATGGAGTAATCCCTGTGTGGTATCAATGACTGAAGCGATGGACTAGGGTCCTTCCCAACCAGATCTATGAATACAAAGGGATTCCGCTTCGAGAAGCTAGTGATTGGAGTATACCATCTAGACATCAATGCATAGTAGGGACTGAGATCAAAATCGATGTCCCAAAAGGGCTTTATGTTGAAATCATGGCTCCTTACCAACACTCTCAACTTGAGCCACATGTGGCTCCAGGGTTTCTGCTAGCTGGGAATTGAGAAGTGAAAGTGTGCTAGCAAAATTACATAAAAGAGACCATAAAAATCCGGCGGCACAAAGTGGTGGCTTACTTACACTTTTCCCCTATAGAAAAAGTCCGCTGTAATCATAATTTTAGCTCTTGGAAGGATCTCAGACTGCCAACAAGCTCTCCACTCGGCGTATTGACTGTGGTTCCATGGGAAGCGCTTACTGGATTATCAACGGAACAACAAGAAGAGGCTATGGCGTTATTTAAAAAGTATCAGGATATTTCCATATCTGATGATCACAATCTGGGGTGCACTCAAGGGGTGGTACATTGGATAGATACCGGGAATTACCCTCCCATTTGTTCACGACCTATTAGACATTCTAAAGCAGCCGAGGAAGTTGTTTCAGATGAGGTGAATAAACTTATTTTGCAAGGAATGTTAGAGTCGTCAAACAATCCATGGGCATCACTGGTGCACATAGTGAAGAAAAAAGATGGCTTAAATCAGGTGGTTATTGACTATCACAAAACTCAATAATGTAACAAAGAAGCATTCCTACCCTCTTCTGCGGATTGATGATGCGTTAGATTGATTAGGAGGAGCGTACTATTTCTCAGCCATTGATCTGATCTGGGGTACTGGCAGATTGAATTGCCCTCAGTGGAATCAGAAAATGTGCTATCATCACATCAAAAGGAAATTTCAACCTACACGCATGCCACAAGGGTTGTGCAACAACCTGGCTACGTTCCAACATGCCATGGATATGATTCTAGGTAATTTAAAGTTGTCCTGCGTTTTAGTCTATTTTGATGATATCAATGTGTTCTTGCAGATGTTTACTGAACACCTTGGCCATTTGGAACAAGTGTTCCAATGCCTCGCTGCCAATAATATCAAAATCAAGCCTCAAAAGTGCCATTTCTTTAAGGAGAAATTGGAATACCTTGGTTTCATCATGGATTCAAAAGCTTAAAATGCAGCTGGCTAAAGTGGAAGCGATAAGCAAGATGACCCACCCAGGTAGCAAGCGGGACATTCAAGTGTTTCTGGGGATGGTTGGGTATTACCACCGATTCATTCCCAATTTCAGTTGCATCGGGCCCCACTTTTCAACTTGCTGAAGAAAAATGCTTTCCGATTGGACAGAACAATGCCAGAAAACTTTCAATGTATTGTGCACCCTGTTAGCAAGAGCACCCATATTGCAATATCCCAACTTCGATAAACAGTTTATAGTGCAAACAGATGCCTCTCTCTCCACTATAGGGGCAGTATTATCTCAGAAGGACGATGATGGCGTGGAGCATCCTGTCGCCTTCTGTAGTCAAAGTGAGCTGTCAAAAATAGAACTACACCATTACTGAGCGATAATGTTTAGTAGTAATTAATGCTTATAAACAGTTTCTTGTATACCTGCATGGGGTACGATTCTAAGTCTTAACAGACCATGCTTCCTTGTGTTGGTTGCAGAATCTGCATGAGCCGGAAGGGTAACTCGCACATTGGGCATTAAAGCTCCAAGCATATGATTTTGAAACTGTACACTGCCCTGGAGCTAAACACTAAAATACGGATTGTCTCTCTAGGCTGCCAACAGTTGCAATCACAGCGGATTTAGCTGACATAATGTATGAGAAGATGGTGGTAAATAAATACCAGGATGAGCCGCCACATGTGATTAAGGTATTAGAAGGACTTAGGGCGAAACCTTTCTACGTGAGGGAGAACTATATAAACGGATTGGCGACCAGACATCGAGTTTCCCTAAGCCTTCAGCCCAACCTGCGATAATTATGGATGCTCAGGGGCTGTAGGCCATGGAGGATTGCAGAAAACACTGGATATGTTGTGACCCCAATACTACTGAGAGAACATGCATTACAATGTATTGAAATTAATTAGTTGTTGTCATCAGTGTCAAGTGGAAAAACCATGCCGTAAGAGAACCATATATCAGCTGGTTAAACCCCAGTTCGTTTGGCACACCATTTCTATTGATGTAGTAGGACCTCTGCCAACTAGTACCAATCAGTCCAAGTATATTATCGTCGACATAGATCATCTGACTTGAAAGGTAGAGGCCAGGGCAATCAACGATTTGGGCGCAGTCACTACTGCCAAATACATCATGGAGTGTGTTGTACAGCTACACGGCTGCCCACAATTCACATTAATGGATAACGGAATCAATTTCACTTCACACATTCTGCCAAAGTTGAATGAGCTGATGTCGATCCATGGGGGTTTGACCACCCCATACCATCCAGAATCTAATGGAATGCTGGAGCGGGTTAACGGAACTTTGGTGAACATCCTCCATAAATTGGTAAATGATCAACCCTCGGAATGGAGCGCTCTCCTACCCAAATCTGTATTCACATATAATATTAGCTATCATTCGTCTACTGGTAAGAGCCCATTCCAACTGCTGTATGGTCAACATCCAGCTCTGCCTGCCTTTCTATATTCGCGTGTTGAGGACACTGGTGGTGTGAATCCTCATTGATATCTGATGCAACTCATGGATACATTGATCAAGTTGCAAACGGAAGCCTACTCCATGAGTTTGGCTAAGAAAATTCGTGACCAGGCAGCCGACCAGAAGTGCTGAAGTGGACTTCCATTGTTTGCTATGGGATATTATGTTTTATTCCAAGACCAGCATGGATTTGGACGGAAAAATAAGCTATCCAACATTTGGGTCAGCCCATTCAAGATTGTCAAGAAGACTGGCATGGATGTTTACACCATTAAGGAACCCGCTGGGGTTGGATTATCAACCAAGTCCACGCGAAGTTCCTTTGAGCATATAAACAGTAAGAGCCTTATTGTCCAGTCAAAGGGGGGGTAATGTTGGGAAGTTGATATGAATGGATGACATGCTACCTATATTTTCAGAATGGAGGGGGATCAAGACAAGTCTCGAAATTTTACAAAATAGGGAATACAAATTATGTTCTAGTGAAATGAGGACATTTGGAGAAATGAGAGTATTTATGCTGAGATTTGATATGAATGAGAGTAATTCTAGAAGGGAAGATGAATAGAAGATTACCAAGCTGAGGATGCATCTGGCTGGGGAACCAAGGTATAAAGGGTCTTATGGAAGATTAAAGGAGGAAATCTTTTTACAAGGGAAGAAAGAGCGCAGATAAGTCTGCAATTTATATAAATTAAAAGTCAAAATAAGGGGTGATAGCTTCAAACATATTTTATTTAGTTTTATTATAAGTTGGTGATTCTCATATTGTCCGATTTGGTTGCTCAGTGGCTCATACCCTGGGCAAAACCAACTTGGCAGAATCAATCCCACATGCCGAGAATTAACAGGCCTTATACCTGAAAGCAGAGCGAGAAGTAGATCACGTTCATTTGAGAAATTTTGGTCCGGATAAAGAGAGATTAATATAAAAAATGGAGGAAATTAAAGCTCACAAATGTTCTTGTGAGCCCAATATGGCAAGCGATGCCAAAGAAAGAAGTCCTTGCGTGATACTTGGGAAGTCAAAGACCCCAAGGAACATGACGCCCCCTTTTGCTGCCATTTTGTAGATGACACCTGAAGTCACTCCTCAAGTTGGCCAAGTGGCCAAACCTAGAGAATTGGCTTGAGGTAACTCAAAAGAATTTAAGGCAACGCCAAAATTGCCAACATTCAATCAGGATAACACCCCAGCATTTTTCTGGCTGTTTGATATGACCATGTATGGCTATGGGGATCATTAAAAGGCGTTGATGGTCATGAATTGCCTAGACACTGACTTTCAGAACTTAGTGTTACCTAACTTGGAGGGAGACAGCTGGTCATATTCGGAGGCAAAGGTGGTCATCATAAAAGAGTTTGGGAGTCTGACACGCATGTCAAAATGCAAGCAGGAATTTATGGGAATCCAGTTCCATAAAGATGAGTCTCTAGCTAGCTTCATGGATCAGTTTTACCAGGAGTCACAGATCCTGGTCAGAGTGAAAGTATTGGATGAATTTGATGTTAGAATAGCCTTGCAAGCGGCCCTTTGGTCCTATCACAATTTTCATCACATGATGTCTCCATATTCACAATGGAGATAACTACCTCGCAAATGCTAGATAATTTAAAGATTTTGGGAGCGACATTTGATGCCTCAAATAGAAGCTTCATATCCAAACTGGTACGCAATCTGAATCCTATAAAGGGAAATGAAGGAGATAAAGAAATGACCAATAGGACTGTGCTAGAGAATAAGCCTGAAGAATTCAGATGGTTGAATAAGAATGAAAAAGTCTGCTACCATTGTGGCGGGAAAGGACATTTCTCCATGCACTGTAAGAAGCCGAGGGATCAGATCAACATGGTCCAGACCAAAGAGTCAGCAGCCACCAAGGAATTGGGAAAAGGGCCCACGGCTTAGTTGGGGAACAGTCTAAAGCTTCGGAGAAGTCTGTTCCTCCCAACAATATGAATGAAGAAATTGATATCAGTGACCTGTTTGTAGATGATGAGCAGGATCAGCTGTATCAAGTGGTCAATTTGGATGTAAATGCCATGACCAGACTGGGATGAAGAGAATCAACTCCAAGAAAATCAAGGAAGTTGCCCAGCCATACGCCTGACAACTGGCAGACAATATTTGAACCTCCAAAATCCTAAATAATTATTTGAAGTCCAATAAGATGAGGCTAATTTGTTATTCCCCCTCAGCGTGATAAAGGAAGCGTTTCCTGATTTATTGACGCAATTTTCACACCTTGATTCAGATTTAACGCAACTATTCACTAAGTAAACACTATATTGCAATACTCCAAGTGTACATATATAGATATACAAGTGAACTGAGTGCAGGTGAGGGCAATTGTCAACAGCAGCATACCCATCAATATTGTCTTGACCAAGCTGGTAAAGAGGATGAAGATCTCACCGGACTTGGAACATAAGAAAGAATATGGGACATGAAACCCAAACACCACCGTCTTCTGTGGAGTATATAGCATGTTGCCACTATGATTTGGGTTGGTGGTGGTATCTACACCAGCAATAGTTTTGGTCAACCAAAACTATGACATTCTGATTGGAATGGAGTTTTTATAAAATATGGAGTTAAATGTAACTTTGAGGATAATATATTGACCATATTGGGTCAGACGTTATCATTGGTATATCAGAAGGATGAAGAAGCTCCTCTAAATCAGGAAACAACTTTATCAATCTATTATACAATGATGGCATTGTCCCAATTTGGTACAAATAGTTGGTAGAGAGTGACGCAAAATGCCGGCGGAAATCCTAGAGAACCGGGGAAATCCACTGAGGATCAAGAATGAGAGTACCATACTGGCCGGATTGCAGATGATAGTTGACACAGGGTTGATATTGGAGATTCCTGAGCTGTTTTATGGGGAGGTCGGAAGCCCCTGGAAGAAGTCCAGAGTGGAGCCTTGAGAGGGTCCTGGGATAATAATGCCGGGCCATGGAGAAATTTGAGATCTCCTGGAGAATTTAAGAAAAATCGATGAAGATCAAGAAGATCAGATCATCACCTTTGTTCATCAGATCCTGATGGTCGAATTGAAAAGATTCCATAATTTTGGGACTTCAACAAAAGGGTTTACTGGCTGGGGTAACAAAAAATCATCAACCTATTGGTTGATTGGGAGCAGCTTGCTGATCTGTCAGAAGGCCAGCAAGTGAAGGTGCTCAAACTATTCGAAAAGTATTGGGAAGCATTCACTCAGGACAACCATGATTTGGGATGTGCACGAGATGTGATCCACAAGGTCGACATTGGGGAAGTTTTGCTGATCAGGATGAGACTGATCTTATGATCAAAAGCTGCCAAAGCAGTAGTGGAGGATGGATTCAGCAAACTAGTGAAGCATGGGCTTCTAGTTCCGTTATCAAGTCCCTGGGTAAGACTAGTCTGATTGTGAAGAAAAAGGATGGATCCAACTGGGTGGTGATTGACTACTGAAGGCTGAATAAAATTACAAAGAAGGATTCATATCCCATACCGAGGATTGATGATGCACTAGAACATTTGGGAGAAGTGAAGAGTTTCTTAACGATGGATCTGATTTCAGGATATTGGTAGATTGACTTGCCAAAAGAAGACCAGGAAAAATGTGCAATTATCACCGTTCAGGGGCTATACCAACCGATGAGGATGTTCCAGGGTCTATGCAATGCGCTGCAACATTTCATAAGGCCATGGATGCGATATTGAGCGACTTGAAGTTGTCATGTGTCTTGGTATATCTAAATGATATAAACATGTTCATTAGGACGTTTACTGATCACCTACACCACTTTAAAGAAGTATTTAAGCGACTGTCCGCGGCTAACCTGAAGATTAAGCCAAGAAAGTGCCACTTATTTAAGAAAGAGTTGAAATATCTGGGATCTGTAATTAACTCCTGTGGATTGAAGCCACAAACCCAGAAGATAGCAGCCATAGAACGGAAGGCCTTACCAAAGAATGTCTGAGACATTTCAGTGTTCCTTGGGATGGTCAGATACTATAGAAAATTTATTTGGGACTTTGCCCGAATAGCCAAGCCATTATTCCATTTTTTGTTTGGACCAAAAAAGGATTCATGTGAAATGATGAGGCCCAGAACTCCTTCATTGAGCCATGCTGGTATTTAATAGATTTGCTGATTCTGAAATATCCAAATTTCAATCAGGAGTTTATTATTCAAACTGATGCTTTGTTGATGGCGATCAGCGCCATACTGAACCAGGTAGATGAACTTGGGGACGAACATCTGGTGGCGTATGTGTGCCAGACACTCTCAGCCACTGAGAGGAACTACACCATGACTGAGCGGTAATGACTTGCATTCATTTACACAGGTAAGCAGTATTAGATGTACATCCATGGAATGCACTTTAAAGTGGTGACAGACCACTCTTTGTTGCGTTGCTTCACAATTTGAGAGAGCCAGAAGGATAACTGACCAAATGGGAACTTAAGCTACAGGCTTATGATTATGAGATTGTCCAAAGAGCGGGTGCTTCTCACCATAATGCAGATGGCTAAATTGGTTACCAATGGTCCAGATGGTATACCCGCAGGCTTATGAGCTATTCCAGATAATGGTTGATGGCAATATTTGGGATGAGCCACAAGAAATTTAAGGTCGCTTTGAAAAAGTGTTGGAAAACATTGAGATCATGTATGGATAAGTATTCAAGATGATCAACAGGAAGTATTTATTGTTCCCAAAGCCGTCAGAAAGAGCAGCTATAGTTCAAGCAGCTCACAATGATGTCAGGCATGGCGGCCTGAGGAAAACAACTGATCATATTCACCAGTACTATTACTGGGAAAATATCTACTACGATGTTGTTGATTATCTAGGTTGTTGCGTGGAGTGCCAGCTGCATAACCACATAAGAATACAACTGGATACTGACTGGTACACCCTGGATTTGCCTGGCACACGGTGTCCATTGACGTGATAGGACCGCTGACAATGAGCACAGGGGTTTCAAGTATATTATAGTTGCCATCAACCATCTGACGAGATATGTCAAGACAAAGGCCCTAACAAAAGTAGATGCTACCAGTACCGCTAGGTTATTCCTGGATCAAGTAGTATACCAGCATGGATCTCCACAGGTCCTGCTTAGCAATAATGGGACCAACTTCATGTCTCATCTGATCCCAAGGTGAATGAGATAATGGGGATCAGAGGAGTTGTGTCAGTACCTTAACAGATGGAGACGAATGGACTAGTAGAATGGGTGAATGGAATGCTGGCTGCGATGCTAAGGAAGCTAGTCGTAGGGAGAAATTCTGTGTGGGGAACATACCTGAGTTCGGTGACATTTAATTACAATATTAGTCATCATATGGCAATGGGAAAGACGCCGTTTAAGTTGTTATATGGAAGAAAGGCCGCGTTGCCACCTATTTTATATTTGGTGGTGGAACCAACGTCGGGGATGAGTGCCAAAAAGTACTAGAGCTAACTGATGAAATTACTAATTGATATGCAATTGTAAGCATTCAATACAACTTTTTAAGAAAAGGATATGAGTGAAATCAACGGATGATAAGAACTGACCAGCCTTAGCAGAACTATCGAATAGGGGAAAAATTGCCTATTGCAATACACATGGTTTTGGATGAAGAAACAAATTTGATGCTTTGTGGTATGGTCCGTTTAAAGTGATCGCCAAGATGGCGACTGATGCCTACTCCATCAAGAATATCTTGGATGGAAGAGTTGTGAATTGAGTCCATGCTAAGTACCTGAAGTGATGGATCAAAGAAAAAAATAAAAGAGTTCCTAAAGGAAGGTGAATTATTAATTTGGTCATAACCTGATGATTAGGTCAAGTCCAAAAAAGGACCTTTGAACCAATCTAGATGGTTAAGTCCGAAAAAAGGACCTCTGAACCATAGAAAGCTGGCAGGTTTAAGTACCCAGGATCCAGTTTGGGAAAAAAAAAAAAAGATGGACCACTAAAACAAAACAAGGTCAAGTCCCATAGGAAAAAAGAAGAATAAAGATAAAAAATTGAGAAAAGATATGGGAAAAAAGTATAAACCGCATAGAAAAACCAATATAAATTTTATAATTTTTTATTTTTTATTAATTGTCCTCAATACGGGGATGATTCCGCCTATGTTGCCTCTTGGGGGAGGGAGGATGTATCACAATAGGAATTAACAGCCCATCAAAATTTATGTGAGATTATATGCTAGCGAGGGCAAGACCTACACAAAACCACATTCTTTGAGTGGATGCAGAGCCCTGAGAGAAAGTGACTAGGGGAAGGGAAATCGAAATGTCAGATGAAGTTAATAGTCAAACCCTGGAGTGGGGAGGAAAGCAACAGTATAAGAAGAGGCAGTCGGCGAATAACCCTGAGTAATCCCAATATGGTACCAGAGCTGGAAGATTAGTCTTGAGCGCCTGACAATGGGCTTCATCAAGAACACCAGACATATGGGCCATCAACGAACAAGGGATGCTTGATGAGGTTTGCCAAATCATGCCCCATACTAAAGCCATCAGCAGAAGATACCTATGGGAAGCTCCGGCAAAGAGATAGTCATTCAGGGAGTGGATTGCATCCTGCAAGCGATGACTATGGGCTTATTGGAAGCTAAAGCTGAATGAACACTGGAACCCTTGGCGAGGCTTGAAGCTTTATGGATCAACCTTAAAGAACTTAGCCAGAAAAGCAAAGAGCATAAGTGGCAGTATCCCAATCCAGGATGTTATTAAGATCAGAGGGATTCTGCGCTAGGGTCAAAGCCTCGTGACTTGGGCTCAGAGTTCAGCATATGGGAGCTTGAAGTGAATACTTTTACCAATGGTGAGCTTGGTAGCCAGAACAATGGGTTTGTAATATTGTCCGAGTTGGAAGAGGAACTCAGGAAGTAGATCTGACCTAGCAAGAAATGAGCAATCAAGAGCAAATGGCATAATCTCAAGAGCATCTATGACGATGGTCAGTGCATCAGCAAAAGGAGCCAAATCCAGGAGATTTCTGAAGTTCAATTCTGGAATCAACAGCAGAGGAAGAATCGGCTGAGAGTTGTTCAAAAAGATAGCAAGCCTGGTTTTGGAGGGATTAGTTACTGTTTCTGGTAATTCAATGGAAGGACTAGCCACTGGCGCCAGACTAGGCGTATGAGCCTGGAAGGACCATAGAAGAGGTTCCACCAAGCATCCCAACTCATATTCTGGAAGAGAAGAAGGTCTTGATCAGATAAACCTTTTAGAAGCTGCTGGTATCACAACTCAGAGCTTGATATATGAGCTGGACAAGAGGGGGGATGTCAGACTTATATGAAAGTCAACATTATGTACTCTAAAATGCATTAAGCTCCAATTTTGGAGAAATTAATCTCAAAATTAATGAGATAAGCTTTCCAAGAGAAGAATTAGGATTGACTTGAGCCAATAGGCAATGAGAGAAAAATAACAAGGGCGAATAAAAAAGGTATTCTTAATTGAGCCACGAAACAAACATTGACGGCAAGAGTATCCTGTCTAGGATGAGGAGAAAATCAGAAAATCAAGGACGCCAGACCAAGAATCTTGAATATGACAGCGGGTCATATTCCTGATGGGGAGGAAAACCAAATCCCAGGACTAATAACATCATGAGTAAATCAATCATCCCAGCATGACAGTAGATCATGGGGACTGCGCTTTGAGAATGCAGCAGCGAGAAGGAAGAGGAAGAGTGCCATATGCTGAAGGTCGTCCTGAGCAGCGTTGAGTATTGACAAGTGTACTCTGCTTGAACCAATGAAGTATTTGACCAAGTGTCCAAAGCGGTGTTCTCATGCCCCAGTCCTTTTTTCGCTAAAAATCTAGGCAAGAGCAGGGATGTGTTGGAATTTTTGCTCATATTCCCAGCCTGCTAGATTTTCAGGAATCGCTAGGGGAAAATTCCCTAAAGCAAAGTGAATTGGAAATCGGTTGTCCCAAGTTTCAGAGTAACTATGTTTGGGGGATTTTGAGACATTTGCCTGGTCATATCCATTGGTGATCAATCCGGATAAATACTTAAGATCTCATCTGGCGGAGTTGCCAACGAAATAGGGGCATCTGATAGTGATTAACTATCAGGTGTACTAATTGGGATTGGTCAGGTTTCATCACCGACTGATTAATATGAATAGCAAGTTGCAAGGCGAGTGATGCCGCCTGAAACTAGCGAATTATTTGGTTGGTGAGAGACCTGCCTTAATGGGTAATAAGTTCCATTACCTAAGCAAGTCGCTAGCCAAATATGGTTGGTTCTCTTGGATTGAGAGGAAAACGTTAGAGACACGTTTTCTGACTCTTTCTATTTTAGGTCTTGAGGATGTCCAACAATGAAATCCTAACCAGGATGGGGAAGACCATGGCTGCCAAGACAAGGATGGGTGATTTAATGGCCACTGCTGCCGTTTTATTTAAGAGGTGTCAACCTGAGGTTTAGATGACTGAATCCCCACTATAAAATCCCTATGGTTCACTATAATAAAAAACAGATTTTGGAATAGATAAAGATCAGCTCGACTTTCCATTTGGTTTCACCCATCCTGGGGTTAATACAGGTGATAAGGATTTAATCGGCCGGATGACCAAGATCCTTGAATGTCAGGAAGCCTGAAGATAAAGAATTAACAGATAATTAGGTCATATTACAGAAAAGTAGTTCTAAGTTATTTATTCAGATATAGTTTAAAGAGTAAACTATCATCATCTTCCATTGTGCTGTTCTGTCTTAAATATATAATTGCTATGTGCGATAATTAGTAAACCCTTGGAGAAAAGAGTAAAGATCTTAGTGGGGATCTAGAGAAGCAGGAGTCACAATTTGGGATAGCTGCCAACTGTGTGTTGGACTGAAAAGACTGTCACCAGGGTATCTCAGTGAAGATTTGGTCAGACAGATCAAGGGAACGAATTTCTACAAGTACGACATTACAAGTATTTAATCAGGAATACTGGCCAAGCGTTGGTCCAAAATATAAGAATTCATAATCCACTACGGATAATATTTGTCATACTATTATCAAATGATAATCTATACTATATGGCGTGATGAAGTGCTTGAGGAAACCGAACCTGTGCAGTAAAAAGGCTAAGAGGGTTGTAAACCAATAGCATTTACTTAAGTTAATTTTTACAGCATATAACGAGGTGAAGAAAGATGGGGAAAAGGTGATAGAATGAGCCACAAACCAAACTTTAGATAGGAGCATAGATTTAGCTAACACTACTCTGTCTGTGAGGGAAGTTTGATGGGCTCTTAGGGAAGCTATACGTTTTATAACACTGTCCAGGATATGGTGCACCATAACCGTTGAGGCTTAACCTCCTGCCTCCAGCCACTCCCCCAAATGATATACTGGACCAGAAGTGGGTCTTGACACTTTAGGGAGCATAAGCGGGGCAGTTTGGGGTGGGCGGGGAAAGCAAACTTGAGCTAGCTGCTGGAGCAGGTAGGAAATGGGGCGCTGTTGACCAGCGGGCTTGGAACTGACCAAGGAGAATGTTTTTAGTTTTGGAGGCGTTAAGCGCCGCGTTACTTACCCTGTAGTAAGCCTGGATAGTATCATCAAACGTGTGTGAATCTCAGTTATTAGACACCCCAACCACACAAACATCATTAAATGCCAACATCTTGATTGGTGCTTGGCCTTGCACATGGACACCAGTAAGGCAGGAATTCACGTTGCGCAAAAGTGGGTCATTCCTGAAGTTATACAAGAGTGGCTCAAAGGGTCCCCTTGGCGGAGCCCCTTTGAGGGCGAACTACATCAGTGAGGAAGCCAGTGCCCCGCACAGCCATTGTAGTGGATTCCATAAGCAACATCACCCAATTAATAAACTAATGTGGGAGGTGGAACTTGTGGAGGCAGGCTTTGATGTAATCCCAGTTGACTCTATCATAAGACTTCTGCTGGTCTAAAAAGCAAGTGCTCAAACAGCCGTGGATTGGCAGACGTTGGATACAAAATGTATGTTGTACCAAATAGACCAATTGGGATTGAAACCAAATTGATCAGGAGAAATGAGATCAAAGGCAACTTCCCCTAGGCGGTTGGCCATAATTTTGATAAATATATAGCATCTATGTTAGTAAGTAATATGGGGCGCCAGTTAGCCGAGTCCAGCTTATCTCATTTCTTATACAGCATTATTGTAAATGCCTCTTGGCCCCAAGGAAGGTGGCGCGTCTCAAGCAATCACTGATTTGTTATGGCAAGCAGCAAAGAAGAGAAAAATTAAAATTTCTTTGTAGAACTCATAAGGAATCCCATTGGACCTGGGCATTTCCTGTACTTTGCACCATGAATGGTGGGCCGGAATTTGTCCCAAGAAAATAAATTCATCAACTCCGGATAATGGGAAACAGGGCAGATATGTGCACTTTTGAGAAAATCACAACTTTGGCCAATTTGACTATATTGGAGAGATAAATTCAGGGTAATAATTTCAAACTTCAATTGCCACTTCAGCTGGAGTATCTGTGGTGAAGTGGTAAGGCTGCCTAACCTGTGTGCAGGCCAAGCTCTGTCACAGTGTGAAATTTTTGGAAAAAGTAGATGGAGCATGTGTTGCCAGCCGTTATACTTTTTCTTTGTACTGTACACCAACATGATGTTTGTGTTCCCTAAACAGTGCATTAAGGCAAGCGGACACCTCTGCCCAGTTGCGACCCCAAGCCAGGCTGTAGCCTGCAGCAGGGACATTAGATTCCAGGTGGTCCACTTCTAGAATCTTGTACAAAATGACCACCAATGAATCCTGAGAGCAACAGGATGAGATGTGGTGTGCCTTGAAGGTGGTGTTCACTTTGAAATTTGACCAGGTTGAAAGCGGGTCTGCACATAATGGTGTGATAAACTCTGGTGCTGGGGTTTTGGTGTCCACCCATGAGGAAAACCTGGTTGACAGTATCTTGGATGGGCGGAGTTTGCACCATTTTGGCGCCTGTGCTGCTGGGTGTGACAAAGAGAAAGAAATTGACACTGAACTGTGGTCAGATAAACCAAGTTTTGTTTTAAAAGTGTGTAACCTGAGACCAAAATCTCAACAGGGCAAGAATAAGGTCAAAATGGGACATTGAAATCAGCTGACCGTTGTGCACATGGGGACGAGACATGATGGGGAGCTGTGGTGCATGTTTAGGAAGGGTATAAAACAACCCCCAAAGTGGCCTTTAGAATGCAAAGTTTTACATGTCCCTGTGGGGGTCAGGCGCTGAAGGCCAGCGGTCAGTGGCTGGGTTGGCCCGCAGTTCATATCGCCCACCACAAATGAGTCAGGCGGAAGCATGAGGAAGTAATGACTGAAAAGTATTCCCGATGAGCTCATGCACAGTTTGGGGCATATAAATTAACAACAGCGTGCATTTCGTCATCCCACGAAAATAACACAATTAAACAGCTGTCAATGTATGAATTTGAAGAAATAAGTTTGAAATAATAGGTTGCTCATATAAGCACCCCACAGTGTGGTGACTAAAAGGAAAGGAAAAAGAGGAGCATGGTTGCCCATGTGTCCTCAGCATCCTTTGGACAGTGGGTTTCCTGAATGGCCAGGATTTCAAAAGGTAAATTGTTCTTTAAAAATCAGTTTCCTAGCCTGGGACGGCGAGGCCTTGAGTCCAGCGATGTTCAACGTCCCTATTGTGAAGGCTCCCCCTATTGCACCTTAGGTGCGAGGGGAAGGGCTCCCTTGGCCTCCCTTTTCCACTTTCTCAGTTGTGGAGGTGGATGACCTCATCGCTGGACCTTCATAGTTTGGCTTAAGTGTAGACTTTACTTTGGTTTTAGGTGTGGATTTGGTGTTCTTTTTCCACTTTTGTTTTAAATTTTCACATTGCGTTCATGTGGCGCATCATTAAAGGTTGACAAAAAATCAGGGGGGAAATGGGTGAGCGAATTGGTCTCAATCAAGGCTTGGTAACATTGTTCTGGTGTATCTGACTCACCCATTGGGTCATCAGGCTGGTTGGCCCATTATGATTGGTGGATGGATTTTTGGGCCATTTCCACAGCAAATGATTCGATGTCCTCCTGGAGCTGGTCAGGTGGGATCATAGAAACAGCTGTGGCTGCCTCCATGGCTGCTGCTCTGTGGGCCTTCTTGACCTTCTTATGCTCCTGCGGAAACACAGGTTTGACTTGAATGCAACACCCCTGAAAGCCCCTCAGGAAGCCGGTGTCAGTGTCTATGGCTGGCTCATAGTGGGAATCTGCACTGCTCATTGCTTTGGGCATAATTTCGTTTTGGTGATGCCCTACTTGGCTGGGAATCTGTGGACCTTGTGGACAAAAGCATGGCAAAAGTGCAGATAGGGGGCGCGCTATCCACAGTGACTTGGAAAAGGTGGAAGTCCTGCCCATCAACACACACAAATGCGTTGTGGGTAATTGTGTTAAATCTTCCACAACAACTGTAGATGTGGTGAGCACAGAAATCACTTTGACCATGCACAGGTCTGGCATGAGTGCAAAGCATCGCATCATAAAGGATTGGATTTCCACAAATGCTTTAAGCCCAGATATTAGGTGGTGCTCCAGCACTGTGCACTTAATCATTGTGGGGAGGAAATCAAACTTAACGAAAATTTTATTTTGATTTGGTCCAACGAGTACTCTTCATCTTGACCACCCAATGACTGTCCTGGAGGTCTACACCACACACACCTGTAAGGCTACATCCGCTTTTTGTTTATTCCAAAACCAAGATCCAGCTACCCTTGGGGCATGTAGTGCGGTGCAACGTATACTGCGTTTGGAAATGGTTGTGCACATCTCCACAAAAACTTTTCCCAAAGCTCCATTTGTTGGATATACAGTTTACTTAAGCCCCATGATCCGCTTATAACAGGTGCTGGGAGTGCAGAGTAAATGAACTGGTTACATTTTACTCATCAGGCCAAAATCTCCAGGAAAATACTAACCACTAGTATTTTTACTTTTATCAAGGCTGCCAGTGTTGTGGGGCATTTACAAAATTTGTATGGTGTGGGGCCCACACCTGTGCCCTTAACTTTGCTCACCAAACTGCTACCTGACATAGGGTGCACACTAATCTCCTCAAAGAGATTATCAAACTTACTAAGTCTTGAATTGAATATGTTGCATAAGTGTTTGCAAAAGAGAGAATTTTTTATACCAGTTTTTCTGTATGTTTAATTAATGTGATTTCTTTAAACCCCTTCATGGTTCTAGGCAATGATTCTTTAATGGGAGTCAATTGATCAATATCCTTCCCACCATGTTTAGTATCCTGATATCCAACATCTCCCCTTCATGAATATTGGCAGGGGAGTACTGACTTAAGAATCAGCTATGTATGCAGTTGACAATTACTCTTATTTCTAAGATTTGATTTAGTACTCATCCCCACGATTGTAAGTTATAGCGTATAGTCATCCCAAGAACCTAATTTTCCTCATCAAGGAGCTATATGATTGTGAAGTACAAGACTAAAGCTAAAAATCTCAAAAGTAGGTAAAGATTGGCAGGATAAATTTGATGAATTGCCTTCTCTTGTACCTTTTTATCTAGATTTGCCATTGCTTCCAGATACAATTGTATAAATGTCTGATCTAATCCTATTATCACTTTTACAGGCTCTTTGGTATCTTTACTGGTAACTTTACAAGCTAATTGTAACAAATAGAGTCCATACTAAAATATTATACTATGACTTGGGTTTGATTTTCCATATCAGAGTCAAATCTTTATTATATAATTATTTGGTTGTTGTTGAGTTTGGGTGTGAGTTGTGCCTCACCCAAATTATTTATGACGCTTGTACGAGTCTAACAATGATTTGGGTAGGCCTAATGGGCAGCTGTAAAAAGGCGCGCCCACCAATTTGAAAACTCACTTTAGAATTTTGTCGCTAGCTTTCCCTCATTGCTGGTAGTTTTTGTTTGCTCCCAAGACAAGCTCTGTTTGGCGTGCCCTTTTTATTTCTTGAATAAAAAATAAAAGTTGTTTTGTAGTTTGCTTACCTCACATACCTTAGGTTCTTTTGGGAGTCTGGCTTTGAGAAGTTTTCTCATGGTTGGGTAAGACTAACCACAAATCAGTTTTGCATAACCAACTTGATGCAGAGATAATTTGCGCTGTCAGTGTTCCAAAACTGTCCCCTAATCGACGTTAGTCTGCTTTGGTGATGTCAATAGCTAAAGAACCATTTATTTTATGGCTATCAGAACAGGGAATTTCCAACTGTTACACTAATAGAGCTGTAATTCCAGATCTCTTCTATATAAGGCCTTGAAGGGTGACATTTCGATGATATAATGGAACTTATCCTGTATGCCATTAATGCACTTGAGATATTATGTCACTGTGTAAAGGATTAGTAGTGGGCATATTGCGTGATATTTAAACAAACATTCCATTTTTTTTTAATTCGGATTATTTATGGGTTGTAAGATGCTAAAATAGTTGTTGGGTTCCCATGCTCATAGCTAAGCTTCTCACAACTCTTGAAGTAAAATTCTTCCCATTGTCACATAGCAGTACCTGCGGGTAATCATGTCAAGTAATATTCTTATATAAAAAGTTTGTGGTAGTCTTGGCAGTCTGTGCGGGAATGGCGATTGCTTTGACTCAATTCACGAAAAGATTGATCCCTTAATAGGATGTATCTATTTCCTCTTATAGATTCAGGCAGTGGAACTATGGCATCTAAACTTATGGTATGAAACGTTTGCTGAAAGGTCATTGACTGATACTTGTACTTGGCCTTATGTGGCGTTTGTTTTTTTACAAGTCATTCAAGCATCTAAGACTTCCACTACTGAGTCCAGTACCTTCCCAAAAGTATTAATCCTTGATCCACCTGTAAGATTTTTCTTGCTCCTCGATGTCCTAAGATATTATGGGCTTCCATTATTACTGGTACCCATTCCCAAGGGTCACAAGTAAGGTAGCCAGTCAATTATGACTTTCTTGTATAATAAGATGTCAAAGATTTTAGTATTTTGAGCATGTCAAATAAAATTTTGTGAACTAGTCCATTTTTATCCTCCCAAGAGTCTGGCTTTATGCATAGGTCGTCTACCATTCATCTTTGCTGTTGTCTAAATGTATTAGAGGCAATCTGGTCAGTCTATTTAATTCCTATGCTTGGTTCAAGATCAATGGACAATGTTCAAGTCATAGTTCTGAAGTTTGAAAGCACAATGGGCTATTTTCATGTCAGATAAATTTATGATTTGCAGACACTATTGGAAAGTGTAGTCAATAACTATTAAGTTTATTTTTTATTTCAAAGGACAGGTCCTTCAAAGGCTATGGAAAATTTTAGTCGCTGTTAGCCCAGAATAATCACCTAGCAGAATAGTGAGTCCCTAGGGCAAGATCTCTTGGTAGCTTCACTAAACCTAGGAAAATCTTCTTTTAAAAATAGGCCAAATCACTAGTAAGAATTAGGTGATTATTGAAAAAACAAAGATCTCTTATTTTTAAACTTAGGTCTACTTATAGGATTTAGTCAAGGTTCAGGTCACAAGAGATATATTGATTTATGTAGTAAACCAGAAGAATACAAAGAATCTATTTGTGAACAATTTTCCTAAGAAGTTTGTCTGATTTAGATAATCCCGGGCTGGCAAGATATTTAGATTTGGGCTTGACGAAATCAAGAGAGGTTTGTGCCTTCATCATCTCATTTTGGGATATGGGGCTAGTATCGTTTTTGAGAGGTTCTGCCACAATAGTATATCCTGTGGCAATTTAAGGTATCCTCTGTTCAATTCTCATATAATCTGTTGTGACTCCCATCTATTCATTTTTTTAGTACTAGATGGTCCCAACCCAAGGGGGGATTCATCGATGTTTATTGAATTACGCCTGGGCTCCTAAGAGCCTGAGGCGAGGGAAGGGGAGGGAGGAGGCATCGAGAAAGGGAGGGGGGTTTGCGCGCCAGAGCCGTGCTGCAGTGACAACTGAGCGGGGGAGGGTTGGAGACATAGTGCAGACCTTCAGGGCCATCTCAAAGTGTACCTGAAAGTGGGTGATCATGTGTGGAAGGGTCCACACCTGCTGGTCAAAGGCAGCATGAAGGAAGGAGTTATGGATGGTCCGGATGGCTGTGGCATAGGTGAGGACACGGAGGGGTCGGTGGCAACCAGGCAATGTCTGCTCAAACATGAGGTCTTGCACAGGGTGTCCGGACCAGGGCTGAGCATGGAGGAGCGCGCGGGCCTTTGGCCAAAATGCGGCGACACCTGGACAGGTGAAAAAACGATGGAGGTGGGAGTCAATAGGCTCCACACAGCGGGGGCATCTTTGGTGCTGGAAGGTAGGGCCAGTCCGGTCCCCTGTCCTGTATGAACAGTGGAGCACCCTCCATAAGGTGTTGGACACCTTTGCTGACAGGATGGGGTGATAGACGTCCTTCCACAATTCCTTAAGGTCAAATCTCACGGAGGGAGGGAGGAGCTTAAGGAGTCTTGGGCGGATGGGAGGACGATCTTGGGGGTTGAGGCGAGTTGTGACAACTTGTCCATTGTGCACAATTGCATGGCGACGGGGGCTGAGGCCAGGGCCTTCCCTTCTGTATGGGAAGGCATGGTGAATCCGCGCGCCTACTCGTTTCAGGGCAAGGAGAGCCTGGTTACAGTAGGGGGATGAGGATGGTTTCAGGCGATGGCCTGGGTGGTTTGTGAGCCACTCCCCTAATGAGGTCAGAGATGCTCTAGGAAGACCCAGAGCTGCTGACACTGACTGGCGGAGGGCGGGCGCCCATTGGGGCATGGGGGTCGCGTCCCAGCAGACAATTGGCCTTAGGAACTTCAGGAAGATTGTGGTGGCCTGGGATCGCGTGTCCAGAAGCCCTAGGCCCCTTTCATTGCAGGGTTGGGCAATGATTGAGAGGGCCATTGGTGGATGGTTTGAGCCCCAGATCCAACAGCGGAGGAGTACATTGAGCCGCGTATAAAAGGCATCTGTGAATGGGCAGACGTGCGCTAGGAACCAGACTTTGGAGAGGAGGAACACATTGGCCATCAGAGCTCGACCCTGGGGGGTGATGTGCCGCCGGTTCTAGCTGGCAACCCTGGAGTTAACTGCTGCAAGGAGCAAGTCCTCATTGTTTTTTAGCGCAACTTCTTGTTGGTGGTAAGAACGCCCAGGTGACGGAAGGTACCACGCTCAGGTTCAATACCAAATGGTGGGGGGAAGGTGGGGGAGCCGACCTGTACATCTGTTGTCTTGGAGGTGTTGACCATGGCGTTGGACGCCTTGGTTTACCTCTCAATGATCACAGCAGCGAGGGCAACATCCCCAGGGCAGCCAAATGCAATGGCAGTGTCATCTGCAAATGCCATGGTGCGTGTGGGGGCTTTACCTGGGACCAGAATCCCTGTTAGCTTGTCCTGTAAGGAGGCCAAGAGGGGGTCAAGGGTGATGTTAAAAAGGATAGGGCTCAGGGGGTCCCCTTGCCGGAGACCTTGTCCAACTGTTACTGCCACTGTAAAACCCATTGGCGCCAGGACTCTGGTGTGGAGCTGGTCATAGAGCGCTGATATCCAGCGCCTAGCTGCGGGTGGGAGATGGAAGCGGGCCAGGGAAGCATCAATATACTTCCAGGCTACCCGATCATATGCTTTCTCCATATCCAGGAGAGCCACAAAGCCATTCACCTTACGAGAGTTAGCAGTCAAAGTCACGTGAAGGTCATTATAGTTGTCCCATAACGACCTCCCCGGAATAAAACCGTGCTGGGATGGGGAGAGGCGAGGTGACACCCATTTGGTGATGCGGTTGGCCAGAAGCTTCGTGAAGAGCTTGTGGTCTGTGTTGATCAACGCTATGGGGCGCCAGTTCGCCAGGTTCTCACGGTCTGACTTCTTGTGAATGAGGGTCGTGATTGAGCCTCTGGAGTCTGGGAGGACCTCGCCATTCACCAAGAGTGCAGCGAAGAGGTCGCGGAGGGTTCTGGCTATCACTGCAGGTTCCAGAAGGTACACCTCAAAGGGTATTCCGTCTGGGCCTGGGGCTTTAAGCCGTGGGGATTTCAGAAGGGTTTCCATCACCTCCTGGATGGAAATAGGCGCCAGTAGAGCCTCATCAGCCCGTGGGTCAATGGGCGGCTCTGGAGCCCGCCACAGGAAGTCTTGGATGTCCGATGGGTCCACCTGGGTGGCATGGAAGAGGCTGGAGTAGAAGCGGTGTAGTTCCTGCGTGATTTCCTCTTTATCTGAAGTGGTTGTAGTGCCAATCTTCAGTGCAGTAATATCCTGCGCTGTTGACTGGGCTTTCTGTTTCTGAAAGAAGAAGCGGGTGGGGCGTTCCCATTGAGCATAGTAACGAGATGTTGTAAAGTTTGCTGCCCGTTCTTCCTGAAGTGTGAGCTCCAAGCGGAGTGCTTCCTGCGCCGCTTCCCAGTCTTCCAACCATCTGGGAGAGGGCGAAGGCTGGCGGTTTCGCTCTAG
Source organism: Massospora cicadina (assembly GCA_022478985.1). Classification (NCBI taxonomy): domain Eukaryota; kingdom Fungi; phylum Entomophthoromycota; class Entomophthoromycetes; order Entomophthorales; family Entomophthoraceae; genus Massospora; species Massospora cicadina. Next base: position 39,881 of record JAKSZP010012050.1, read on the forward strand.
ATATCTGATTCTGGCTTCCGCCCTTTTGACTCTGGCGCGAGCTGCAGTCATCTGGGCTTTGGCACAGTTGTAAGCAACGCGGGTGATGCCCTCCTTGGCCACCGCCCATCTAGCCTTGTGGCCAAGCAAGTGGGGTGGGGGTGAGGTGAGAGTCTCCCGGATGGTCATAGACAGCTTCTCCTTAGTGAAGGGGTTGTTGAGAAGAGCTGGGGCAACCCTAGGCCAGAACCTACGCGACGGTCTAAGTGTGGTGGTGAGGACAACGGTGAGTGACCTGTGATCACTCAGATGGTGACTCCCATCTATTCCAATACTACACCCTTAAGATCTTACTGAGGAGGTACAAAAGTCTGAAGGAACCTAGAATGGACTCTAATTACAATAAAGATTGACTTAATGGAAGCGATTTAATACTTCAGGCATTGATGATATATTAATTAAATATGGCCCTGTCCACAACGTATTAAGTTTGTGCCCCTGACCCCCTGGATGATCGTGATAAATAATACCAGATCTCCTATCTGGTACTCAGAAAGGAAAGGCTTTTGTGATTGCTTCGCTCCACCTCTAATTGACTGAAAGTCCCCATAGACTTAGCGGCTAATGCTTGTAGGCGAATTAGTCCATTGGTCAACCTTCAAATTGCTAGCACAGGGGTGTACAGCGTAGAGGCTTTCAACATGGGTTGAACGCTAGATGGTAAGGCTAATATCAACCATATAGTGCTCAGAATGGCAACATATGTATAACACAATGATAATCATACTGTAAGCCAATAGGCTTAGGGGAGGTATTCATTCTATCGTCCTGGGTCAGAGGTTAACATTTTGCAGAGAATGATGACAAGACTCACATTCACTCTTTATACTGCTCCATTAGTTGTGAGGTGATAGTTAGCAGTGAAAAAAGAGTAAGTGCTCATCAGGACATAGAGGTCAACAATTACTTGGGAGACGAAGTTGGTACCATTGTAAGACAGTAGTACCTTCAGGATACCGTGATAGGTGAAGACCTGTTTAAGATAGTATGAGGCGGTCACTTTAGAAGTGGGCAAGGTGACGTTGATTTCCTCAACCCATTTGGTGAAATGGTCAACTGCCAGTATTATATATCGGTGGCCATACATTGCCATAGCTATCAGACTGACATCAATGCTGACTGTAGCAAAGTTGCAGTAGGTTTAACGACCTGATGTTGATATGGCGGATTAGGAGGCATCTTTTTCTCACAAACGAGATAGGAGTCAAGGACGTCTTAAATTATCTTAATAATACCCTCCAAGTAGCAGTGCTCTCACAACCATTATAAGTTTCTCTGATGTCACCATGTCCTACCATTGAATGGCCCTCCAAAGTGGTATCTGTCCTGAATGACGGGCGAACATAAAACAGCTAAGAGACGCTGTTCTGTTTGTACAGCAACCCCTCCACAATTTGGATCTGATTAGAAATCTTCTTTAACTGCATTAAACTTTTGGAGTTTCTTAACTCTATTCCTCATATTTCCCAATGAGGTCATAAATTTGTACCACTTCAGAGGTGTAGAGAGTCAATACAGGCAAGCGTGACACACCATCGGCGTTTTGATGTATTGTCCTAGCATGAAGAACAATGAAAAAAGCATATACTTGAAGTTTAAGTGCCCAGCAGGGGTAATTTTTCATCAGGGTCCTTCATCTGTTGTAGCCACTACAGGGAGGCATGACCCATAATCAAGGTGAAATGATTTCCATACATGAAAGGATAGAAATGCTTGATGGAGTGTAGAACAGCTAATATATCACGCTTTGTTATGCTTTAGTTCTTTTCCGACTGAGTTAGGATTTTGCTAAAGTATGTTATGGGATGATCAACTTGGTTTGCATCAAGTTCTCCGAAGATGGCCCAACAGCCACATCGCTAGCATCAGTGAACAGAATGATTGGCTTGTTAAACACAGGATGATTAGTATGGGGGCGCTCACAAGAGATTTCCTTAAAACATCAAAATTTACTACTGTGTTTCTTCCCATTTGAACGGAACCTCCTTGTGCAGCAGGTAGGTCAAGGGTTCAGCAAGCTCAGTAAAATGGGAGATGAACTATCAATAGTAGCTGACCATCCCAAGGAACACCTGGATATCACATAAACTGGAGGGTTGAGTCATCCTCTTTATTATGACCACTTTTTCTGATATTGGTGAGATTACCTCCAGTGTAACCTTATTTACAAGAAATTTCATATCCACTTAGATGAACTGGCATTTGGCTGGATTTAACTTAGGAGAAACAGAATGGAGAACCAAATACCTTTTAAATGAGCCAGATGTTGGTCAAAGGTGCGGGAGAGCATGGTCACTTCATCAAGTTAAACTAATACAGAGTACATTTTCAAATCCCTAACAGGCCATCCATCGCCCTCTGAAACGTTGCTGGGCGTTGCATAGCCCTTGAGGCATTCTGGTAGTCTCGTATAACCCCTCTCTGGATATGTGGGTTCACTTCTCCTGATTCTCTGATGTGAGCTCTATCTTCCAATAGTACAGGAAAAATCCATGGCGGAGAAGAATTGGGAGCCCCCCATTAGCCACAATTAATTAGCAGTTTAGGGCAGTGGATAGCTGTCCTTTTGCATGAAAGCATACAACCGGTGGTAGTCCATTACCACTAGGTGACCCCCATCCTTCTTCCATATAAGCATTAAAGGCGAGGCCCAGGGGCTTTGTGATAGCTTCAGCATCCCAGCGTCCAGGAATTGGATTAATTCCTTTGTCACCTGAGCTTCTAAAATTTTTTATTTCTGTAAGGCCAAGCACAGATGGGGTAGAGTCAACCCATCAATACTCTATGATGGACCCCTTTCTTTATTACAAAATCATTAGAGCCTTTAAAAGATATCAACATACTCCTCAATTACCACATCCACTTGCTTCTGTTGCTTGGAGGAGAGGGTGACACCTACTTTTTACTTCAGCATGGCTGATGATAGTGTTTTCATCATTCCTAGGTCGTGCAAATTCCTGCATCCACAAATGGATTCAATTTGATCCGCCAGAAAGGTTCAATTGTAGGCAACAGGTTAGTGTCAGGTTTTTTGCACAGGCATAACCTGTGAAATCTATCTTTAATACTGTTAAGGGGACCTGAAAGGCATGATTCAGCAACCCCAGACAGGTAAGAGGCTCACGTATGGTTGGATAGATTTTACACTAATTTCTTTCAAATGATCTGGCAATCAGAAATTGTATTCTAGTGTTCACCAGTATTTTCGACTTTAAGAATATAACAACCTGGGTATTGGAGTATACATCCATCCCCTCATGGACATCAGCGCTGGGAGGAGGTAGTTTAGATTTTAGACCAACAACTTGATATTATATCCGCTCAGAAAAATTTCAAATGTTCCAAAAAAACTAGTCCTTATTAAACATCCTTTTCTTTAGGAGAGTCTTTAACTAAAAGAATGTGATATCCTAGTATAGAGAAGTACATATCCTTATGATTAATTTTAGTATTAAATATGGACTTGCAAAATCTTTCAAAGTTTGTAAATATAGCAGAGGTACTGAGTTATGAGGGAATGCAGAAAGGACAGCGGCGTTGGCGTCATCCAGGCTAAAGTGATCTCAGGTGGCAAGGGCCTGAGACTATGATAAAACCACCCAGCGAACTCAGTGTTGGTTTCATCACGCTTAGTGTGGATCCATATATATGCCTGTTTGCAGTTGGATAGGTGTAAATAACTGCCAAATTCTTTGAGGAGGGAATCTTTTAACTCCTCCCAGGTTGTACACCTCCTTGAAGAAGGGCATCATGATTATTAAACTTTACTATGATGCAGGTCTACACTGCTGAAACTTCTGAAAATTTGTAGCGCCTTCAATTTCATTTATATAAACATACAGATAGGACTAATTGATTTCACCTCCAGACAAATACTTTTTCATAAAATAGCGCATAAAATATCTGACAGGTTCTGGGAGGGAGTGGATAGAAGGATGAGGGGATTGGCCAGCCTCAGAGGATTCCATGTTTCCCAAGGCGGTTGGAAGGGTAGCCTCCTCATCCTACCGGAGTAATTCGTTCATGTCATCCTGAATGTTGGAATAGCATGCATTGACATGCTTGAGGGGCGCTTTAGTACCTAAGAGGCGGTGGAGATGTTCAATCTCATTTGGCTTGACACTTTAACAGTAAGAAAAATTACTTGGCTGTCTAATAAAATCAGGGTAAGGTCTTTGTCAAGATTCTGATATGACTGAATGATAATCCTGAAATAGCTACGGCGGATTGAGGAGAATCCGCTGAACATGGTGCTTTTTAAATTTTTTGAGCGCCTTGAGTTAAAAGCGATTTTGGGTCAGATTAGGGTTAGTACTAGATCACCTTCAAATAGGGCGATAAGGCAATATTGACATTTGACGAATATTGAGTAAGATCGCCTCAAACTAAGGCAAAAGAGAATTGAGAATATCATACTCTGCCGGAACCAATGAGATACAACAGAACTGAATAGTTAAGCTGAGGAAATGGTATCGTCTGAAGTTGCTGAGATATAAGTGAGATGAGATGATTGAAAGAGGGAGATTGTAGTAGTTTAGAGCGAGCGGAACAGCAAGGATCCACTATATATCAAATTAAATAGATAAAGTGTCATGTGGGGCAATAGCTCCTTATCTTATTATATTTTTAAAGTGTCCATGAGACAATTATCTTCATATCATCTGTATGATTGCTCAGTAGATTTGTTTCTGTGCAAAATCCCCCAGCATATCTCAATATTCTGCCAAAATTTTAACAGTGGTGCCCACTACAGGGGGCCCATTGAACAACCACCAATACAAACCGAAAATCAAAATCTGAAATCATGGTTTTCACCAAAGGGGAATATTTACAAACAGCTGCGCTGGCTGAGACTGATGAACTCAACTTGTTGTGGATGCCATGCTTAAAAAGCAGGAGGAACTCCTTCAGGAGCTTGACAAAGTAATGACTCAACTTGAAAGTACAGTTAGTCAGCTGCAAACACTTGGACAGCATAAAGGCGGCTAACAAATTGACTGGAAAATGCTACTGATCGTCTACACTGCACGGAGCAGAAGTTAACACCTACCTGTTACCTGCCTTGTCCCCATTGAGAAGCGGAAGAACAAGGGGGCGCTTGGGAAGAGTCTTTTTCTGACAACTATGCGACCAGCATAATGACCATCCTGCTTGCTGAAGAGCCATATATTACCCCAAGAGCAGCTAGGCCTTCTGTGCTTGCCCCTCCTCGAGATTTCAGTTATGGGGCACAGAAAAATCTGCATTACAATTCTAAGGCTAGTCGTTATGAGTGGGAGGAGGAGGCCTGCATTCAAAAGCTACCCCTGTTCAACCTCACTGGAAACATCCACGGGCTCTTCAAACAATGTGAATTTGCTGTGGAAGGAGCCTACAATTGGCAGAAGTCTAAATTGCTGATATCCTCCTTGGATGTCGGAAGCACCAACCAAGCTAACTGCTACCTTCCAAGCAGTTCCATTACTTAACATGAAGTAAAGAAACTGTATTGTGGTTGTTTGGTTGTACCTGAAAGATATCACAACATAAAGCCAAGTTTCTGATCATTGGGCTCCAACATAATGAGACCCTCACTGCATTTGCGGATCAATTTATGGTGGAAGCCCATGTGCTAATAGGACTGCGTTCTAGCTGAAGCTGACGTGCGCATTGCAATGACCTTTGAAGTGAAGCCATACTGTGAGCTATACAAAGTCATTTCTCCAATTTTAGATGACGACGTCCCCTGCTCAAAATTGTTCAGCTCTTGCGCTGATGATCCGCTAACTTCCCTCTGCCCAATGCAGAGTGAAAAACACTGCCACTGTAGCTGGACTAACTTATTTGGGGGAATTCTTCCGTCCTGTCCCAAATCCGCCTAGTAACCCCCAGCCTTATTAAAATCATGCACCTCACCCTCAGCTGAGTTACCACTAGCAGTTTGATTTCCACTCTGGTTCTGCTTATGAAAATCGTCAGCAGCCTAACTAACAAACTGCCATAATTACTCTGAAATTCAGCAATCGTCCTACCAACCTAGCCCTGGTTACGCTGAATTCAACAAAGTTATCAGCCTTGACCTTCTTATGAAAACCAAGAACGTGGATCCTACAGGGTGAATTGTTTTAAATGCGGCCGCCTGGTCAAATTGCCTGAAGTTGCCCCAACCGTCATGTCACTATGTACAGAAGGACCAATACTACCAGGGAAAAGATGGAGTGGAGTGGAGACGGGACTCTCCACCTCCACTATTTCAACCCCAGACGTCCCACTTGAACCAATTGTAGTATTTCCAGCTGATGTCCCTTAGTATTATGACAGGATTTTATATCATCAGCCTATTATAAGAGTAAATGTACTGACACGGGCACAAGCCAAGGCTCCAGCGGAAGAAGGACCTCAGGAGCAACCAAAGCCAAACACCTACCAAATTTTCGACCAAGCTTTGTCAGAAAAGATAGATTCCGCCGCCAATGGGCCTTCCCTAAAAGGTGAAAAGTTACCCTTCCAGTAGATGCTATCGTCTAGAATACCCCAAAGTTGGGGAAGGGTTTACCAGCCTTCTTATAAAATGTGATTTCTTAAATGTCCACGTATTAAACAATCTTTATTATCCTTATTCTATATGTACCTACTGTGACATTGTTGTAGCGAAAAGCTGGGTTCACGCTATAATAGATATGGGAGCTCCAGTACTAATAGTTTTCACCAAGTTGGTGGCGAAGCTGACACTAAAACCTGATGTGGACCACTGTATGGTGTATGGAACTACTGAAGCGGAAAACACAGTCTCAGAGAAAGCGTACAGTGCACTCCCATTGCAGTTAGAGTCAATTGTTGTGGTAGCCCCAGTGGTAGTGTTACTAGCCAGTAATTATGAGTTGTTAATTTAAACTGCTTTCATGTGACTCTATGGGGCTGTTGTTGATATGACGGCAGAGACCTTTGAAAATTTTGAGGCAGAAGATCCCAATTCACTTTACCTCCAGTGGGGTGCCGAAGGACCTGGTGCACGTGGGACATATCAACCTTGCCTAAAGTGATGGGGTGATTCTGGTTCACTACTATCAACTAAAGGGAAAGACCTGAGCCCACCCCAGCAGGCATTTGAATATCAAGGCTTGCCACTCAGAGCTTTTTGAGCTATCTCCATTCCCTTCAGACACCAAGCTATAGTAAACACTGAGTTAGAGGTGGAAGTGCCAGTTAGGCCTTATGGGGAGATCCTTGACCCTTATCAGCAGTTTCAGTTTGAGCCCCACATGGCTCCAGGCATTATTCTCCCAGGTCAGGGGAGATCAAGTTATTGTTAGCAGATCTGAAGCACAAACTGATACAAATACTCCAACACCAAATAGTGGCATTTTTACATCTGATCCCAGTGGAGGAGGTCCTCCAGGTTCACAAGTATGGGTCGCTGGATGAATTTAGACTACCCTTCAAACCACAACTCGGCATAATAATGGTGGTACCACGCAAAAATTTAATAAAGTTATCAGAAGAACAAAAAGATCAGGTGATAGATTTATTACATAAATATAAAGAGATCTTTGCCGTTGATGACAACGATTTAGGGTGCAAGTGGGGGAGTGGTCCATTGAGTGGACACTGGTGATCATCCCCCATCAGATCTTAGCCAATCCGCCGGTTTAGGGCGCTGAGGAAGTAGTAACTGAGGAGATTGAAAAGTTACTCAAACAAGGGATGCTTGAACCATCAAAGAGTCTACGGGCTTCACCATTCTGATTGTAAAAAAGAAGGATGGCACCAACTGGGTAGTAATAAAATACCATAAGCTCAACAGCATTACCAAAAAGGACTCATACCCCTTGCCATGAATTGAAAATTCCTTGGATTGGTTGGGAGGATCTCATTACTTCTCAGCGATGGATTTGATATCTGGTTATTGGCAAATTGGGTTGCTCGCAGTGGAACAGGAGAAGTGCGCCATTATCACGTCCAAGGGGCTTTTCCAACGGACCTGTATGTTAAAAGATTTATGTAATGCCCCAGATACGTTTCAGCGGGCCATGGACAACATTCTCGGCGAACTGAATCAAGCATGAATCCTTGTGTAGCTCAACAATACAATGTCTTTTTGAATACATTCTTTGAGCATATTACCCACTTGGAGGAGGTCTTCTGCTAACTTGCGGAGGCCAATGTTAAAATAAAGACCCATAAATGATAATTTTCAAGGACCAACTGAAGTACCTTGAGATTGTGGTGGATGCAACTGGGCTGAGGCCTCAACCAGCCAAGGTGAAGGCTATCTGGAAGATGACTACACCAAACAGTAAGCATGATATACAAGTATTTTTGGGGAAGGTCGGCTACTACTGCTGCTATATACCTAACTTCAGTTGTATTAGAGAGGTACGCTGTTTGAGTTATTTAAGAAGGATGCCACGTTTGAATGGATGGAACGCCGCCAATACTCCTTTGATACACTTTGAATGGCGCTAATCAGTGCGTCAGTGTTGAAATACTCTAATTTTGATGAGATTTCTTAATTTAGATGGATGTGTACCTTTCCTCCGTTGGGGTGGTCCTATTTAAAAAGGATGAAGAAGGGGAGGAGCACCCAGTGGCGTACTGCAGTCACCGCCAGAATTTCCATGAACAAAATTACATCATGACCAAGTGGGAGTGCTTAGCAGTAATATATGCATATAAGCAATTTTGGGTGTATTTTCATAGTGAAGTTTAAAGTCATAATGTATCATGCCTTCTTATGCTGGTTGTAGAACCTCAAGGAGCTTGAAGGGCGTCTAGCCTGATGGGCTCTTAAACAGTAGGCTTTTGACTTCGAGATTCTCCACTGACCTGGAGCAAAACACCAGAGCACCAATTGCTTGTGAGATTGCCAACCATTTCTGTTACAGCGGATCTCAATGTCATTATGTATGACAAAATTCTTAGCGGAAAAAATGATGAACCAACTCAAAGCATCAAATTATTAGATGGAATAAGGGCCAATATGTTCCAGAAGAACGGTGAATTGTACAAGAGGATAGGGGACACTACTGTGAATATCCAAGGCCTTCCGCCTGATCTAATATTATTATGAGAGCACACCAAGCTCTTGGGCATGGTGGAGTACGTAAGACCCTGAAATCTTTATGACCTTGGTACTATTGGGAATGAACGAATTTTGACGTACTCAAAACCATTTTATGCTGCCACCAGTGACAAGTAGAAAAGTCGTTCCACCAGAAGACCTTGTACTGGTTAGTGAAATTCCATTTTGCTAAGCTAACAGTTTCCCTTGATGTCGTTGGCATTCTGCCAACAGGAGCCAACTGGTCTAATAACATTTTGGTGGCTATTAACCACTTGACCAGGTGGGTTGAGGCGTGGGCAATATGTGATTTGGGGCAGTCACAGTGGCCAAGTTCATAATGGAATTTATTATCCAGCGACATGGCTGTCCTCAATTCATACTTACCAACAATGGAACTAACTTCACTTCGCTTATCCTTCCAAAGTTAAATGAGATGATGGGCATCCATGGAGTTCTGATGACCCCATACCACCTTGAGTCCAATGGGATGGTTGAACGCATTAATGGGACCTTGGCGAACATACTTCAGAAATTGGTAACAGATTGATCTTCCAATTGGAGTTCCCTCCTTTCCACCGCTGTTTTTGCATACAATTTTAGCTACCATTCCACCATGGGGAAAATCCCCTTTCAACTACTACCTGGATGAAACCTGGCTCTTCTGACATTGCTCTATTCGCATGTAGAAGATACCAGAGGAATTGATCCCCATCTTTATTTTGACTATCCTTGCGGACACTTTGATTAAATTGCAAACAAAGCTTACTTCAGTTTATCTAAGAAGATCAAGAATCAGGAGGCCGATCAGGTACAGCATAGCGTTTTAGCTCAGTTCAAGGAGAGGGACATGGTTCTATTCCATGACCAACATGGGTTTGGTCAGAAGCACAAATTGGCCTGCATCTGGTTTGGGCCGTTTGAAGTCATTGAGAAAACATGTGTTTTTGCCTACACTATCAAGGACCCTGCAAGTGGTCAGATCATTAACTGAGTGCACACAAAGTTCCTTTGGCTGTATAAGCAATAGGAGCCTTATCATCCAGTCTGGGGTGTAATGTCAAGATTCTGATATGACTAATGATAAGCCTGAAATAGTTACGGCAAGATTTGAGGAGAATACGATGACCATGATACTAGTTACAAATATTTGAGTGCCTTGAGTTGAGGCGATTTTGGGTCATATTAGGGTTAGTACTAGATCACCCTCAAATAGAGCAATAAGGCGATATTGACATTTGACAAATTTTGAGTGATATTGCCTTGAACTAGGGCAATAGAGAATCGAGAATGCCATACTCTGCTGAACCTAATGAGATATGGTGGAAATAAATAGCTAAGCTGAGGAAATGGTATTATCCAAAGTCACTGAGATATAAGCAAGGTGAGACGATTGAAGGAGGGGATTGTTAGTAGGTTGAGTGAGCGGAACAGCAAGGATATGCTGCATATTAATTTAAATAAATAAAGTGTCGTGTGGGGCAAAAGCTCCATATCCTATTATATTTCTAAGTGTGTCAATGAGCTGACAATCTTCATAGCATATGTCTGATTGCTCAGTGGGTTTGACCCTGTGCAAAATCCCCCAGTGTATCTCAACAATTCCGTCAAAGTTATAACAGTATTCATTAAGTGACTCCCCTCAATACTATCCATTCCCCTAAGCCACTATAAGAAGCTGCTTTTTGAGGGCTCTGATGCCGGCTTCTTAACTTTCATTATCATGTGGTTCACTATTTAGATCCATTCTCTCCTCCACAGCGGAATCTTTAAGGTTGATTGGCTGAAACCTTTGTGAAGTTATGTCTTCACCAGATAACCTTGGAAGGGACTTTGAAGAAAGCACCAGTGCTGAGTTTTTATTATTTATGATGTCTGGGTCCTTTAAAGGCTATGAAACTATTGGTTGCTGATAGCCAAGCATAATCACCTAGCAGACTATCAAGTCCATAGGTCAAAATATCTTGGTAGGTTCGCTAAACCAGGGAAAATCGTCTGTTAAAATAAAGGGTAAATCACTAGTATGAACTAGTTCAAGATATTTTTGTTTCTTTAAGGGTTAGTACCTTTAGGAACTAGTTGTTTAATAGTAAATGTAGATCCAGCGGGGATCTCTTAGGGGTTTTAGTCCCCAAGTCAGTCTCTCAACAGGAATACGTCGTTGAGGCAATCTCTGTTTACTTCAAACAGGCAGGATCTCTGTTTGAATACTGAAAAATTTTCTAGTGATAAAAGCTAGATAAAACTGAAGGTATCTTTATTGATCATAAAATATAGATATATATAGAACCATGAGAGATTCATAATCACTTAGGTTAGACCTTATGAGAGAATTAATATTGAGGAGGGTATAGAGATCTCAGATTGGCGCAGCAGAATGCAAAGGCTTACTGCGTATCCAGTCCTACTGGGTTGTGGCAGCAGTTTTTGGTGACCTCAGAAAGGCAAGATCTTTACTAAGTGTTTCAGCGCCTTTGTCCTAAAAAAGGAGGATTCAAGAAAGGTTTGAGATTCCAAAGTTTTTTTCAGGAGCTCATTATCCCTATAAAAATTTCTTTACCTCTAAATTTATAGAGCTCCACTGGTCATGTTGCAAATCAGTACCCGTTTTAATCTCGCTCATATGAGCGTGATTTCCATTATTCCCAACAACTAGGCTGAAAAATTGGACAAAAATGTAGGTCTCTTTATTTTAGGATCTAAGGCTACTTATATGATCCAGTCAATGATTGAGTCGCAGAAAATATGATGATTTATGGAGTGAACCAGCAGAATGTAAAGGATTTGTTTGGGAACATTTGGTACCAATTGATTTGGCTGATTCAGACTATCACCTACTAGAAAATCTTTAGAAATGGCCTCAGCAAATTCAGGAGTACTTAATCCTTCATTGGCTCATTTTGGGATTTGGTACTTTTAGTGTTCTCACTAGGGGCTGCATAATAGCATTTCCTGTGGAAGATTGCGAGGTATCCACTATTCAATTCACATACAACCTGTCATGACTCCCACCAATCCCAACAGTAACAACTGTAAAATTTGTACTGTAAAAAATTCTGGAAATGTTTTACTACAAGGGGAACAGCTAGGTTTTCTTTATCAGTGATACTTTAAACAGCTCAACTTTTAAAAGTGTTTTTCTTTACTAAGACACCAGGTGGTAAATGCCTTCTTGATCCTGTTGAGAGAAAATGTTTCTCTTGCCAATTTGGAGGCATCTGTAAGTATGAATGAATGGCTTCCCATAGTCAGAGGTCATAGAATTAGTCCTCTCTTCAACAAATCTTTCATGGTCTCAAATGCAGTTCTTAGCTCTACTCCTCAAGCAAAAGGGGTGTTTTGGAAAGCAAACGGAGAAGAGGTTCAGAAAGTAGAGAAAAAAAGGAATAAATTGATGTTGATATCTCATCTTTCCTAAGATTAACAGTATATCTTAGAGGCTTTTTGGTTTAAGCATCTTTGAGATTACTTCAACTTTATTGTACTAGGTTTGAATTCCTTACTTCGATAGAGCATATCAATAGAACTACACTTTTTGTTAGAATAAAGTAAATTTCACAGGCTATAGTTTGATGTGGTGCTCTCTTAGTCATCGCAAGATCTTACTTGAGGTGTTCTAGATGATCAGAAAAGGCTTCTGAGAACCCTTTATATCATATATGTATATGATCACACAGCATAATTTGAGATCATTCACGATGTGATCCATCACCCATTGAAATAATGTGGGAGCATTGCATAATCCTTGATGGATCTGGGTAGGCTAAAATAACCCTTCTGTGCATATCAACGCGCATTTTTCGTGGTCTTCTTGTGAAAGATTTATCTGAGAATAACCAAATGTGAGGTTCTTTACAGAGAAGTAATTCAATCTGGGAAGTCAGTCCAGATCATTAACAATATTAATTTAGATAGCTCTCCTTCTTTGTGAGGATATATAGCTTCCTGTAATCCATCACTATTCTATGACCAACATTATTATCTCTTTATAGGTAACAGCGAATATGACCATAGAATCTGGGAGGGCACAAGTAAGACAGCATTCAATAGTTTCTTGATCACAGTATTTATGTATTGTTACTTTACCTTCAACTTCCTATATGGCATGGACCATACTAGGGTAGAATCTCCTTGTCAATACTATGTGTCAAATTTTTCATGTAACCATAATTGACATCTGATGTGGAGAAAACATCTTTATAGTCGTTAAGTAGTTGATGCACTTTCTCAACTTCCCTTTTATAATATAGGATATTTGGACCTGAAGAATAGCGCAAATTAAATTATCATTGGGTAAGACAAAATCAAGGTGAGTACTGATAATATGTACCTTGTTAATTTTATCAATGGAAGATTTAATAACTTTCCATATCTTTCAGTGTTTCTTGACTAGAAATCTTGTTTAATCAGATACACAAGTGGTAGCTCAATAGGCCGCTGATAAGCTGGGTTGAGAATCCTTGATAAAACTTTTTGTTCATTTACTGCCTCCATTGACACCAGTAATATATGGCAAGCAAATTTGGGGGTATTATCAGTGTTATTTTGTTTAAGCCACTCTTTTTTATCCTGGTTTATAATTTACTTCCTTGGTGGCATAAACTATTGTATCTGCTGCATATAATTAGTTGGAGAGCTTTTTCATATTTTTTCTAGAGGTAGAATATATAAAGGCAAAGAGAAAACAGGGTACTCGAGTGTACAAGAGTAACTCTTCTTGCTAGAGTCTTTATTATCCAGTATCAGGAAAATTTAAATTATGATGAGTGATAAATACTTTTTTTAGTTTCTTGATTCCTTTATATTCAATATTAAACTATGTCCCAATAAGTCTATCTCATTAACTATTGCTCAGAAAAACTGTGTGAGCTCAGAAAACTTTTTTATATGCTTAATTGGCAGGGAGGAATATGCACAATAATTCTTTGGTGCTATTTGGACCAGCAGTGCTATACTCCTGGGTGTATTCAAGGTCAAAGGCGAATTTAATCTTCTAGATGAGATGGGATGAGACAACGTTGATTCATGATCCTGTATCTAAGAAACCCATTACTCTGACCTTCTCAATTATCACTTCCACTTTGGCAATGGTTTCTTTAAACTTTAGCGGAAGAGCTTGCACCTCTTTAAGGTGTAACCTTACATAGAGCTTTTGAACAGTCTCTGGAAAAATTTCAATCTCCATTAGACTGTTAACGTTTATTATGTTTAGGATCAACATGGCAAGCTTTTGATAAACATAGGTGGCTGTATCAATCATTATGGGGCACCTTTAACTCATTGAGATAATTATCCTCATGAACTTAAACATCATCAATATTTTCAGCGTTTAAGTAATCAGAAATGGCAAGATCAGGGGTTATCTAAATTATAATAATCTGAGATCTCATAACCCTTTCAGAGTTGTCGTTAGAATCAGTTTTTGCACTCAAGATGAGTGATTGGCAATATTTTTCTTTCAGTTACTTTATGTTGGTCAGCTTTAGAAGTACCTGAACCCAATCCAACTGCCCTTTTCCAGACTTGTCAAGGGCAGGGCTCTTCTTAAATCATATGACTTTGGTGGGGTTGTTCTTCTTGTAGTAGTTACCCTTGGACTTCTCCACCTTATTAGGCTTTGCTTCCTCCACAATATACAAAATGAATATTGTGGAAGCCTTTAAAGAGGTATCTGGCTTTTGTATGTCAACCACATTGAAAAGGGCTTCATTGATGTCTAATACAGAATTATATATGTTTGATAGACGTGACGTGCATGGCTAGATGGGGTTTGCTTTGTAAACCAACACTAACGGCAGCTACAGCAGCATCTAATGTAAGCATCTTTGAGGTCATCAGTGTTATGGCCTCCATATAGAAGTGATATGCAAATTCAGCTGGTGTTTCATTTTGCATTTCACAATTCTCATGAAGTCTTGTTACATATAAGGCTTTTATTGGAATCGACTTTTTGATAAGCGCTTCCTTAACTTCACTTCTGGAATTAAAGTTATCCATATGTGGTACCATAACCGCTTGAGCCATAAGGCTTAAACAAGATAAAATATGCTAGATCTTTTGGTGATCATTCACACCTTCCATTGTAGCTTCATAGATTTAGAGGGATATGAGATACTGCTTTTGCCAGGTGTAAACTTGTCTTTGAACTTAAGGTAAAAGATATTGGCCTCCAATACTGTGATGACATGCACTCTGGGAGCTTCAGATCTAGTAATCTTGGTACATGTGTTGCTCTGTTTAACTTGATGCAAAAGTTGAAATAAAAGATCTTGTAGAGGGTTGATATAGCTCCATTTCTTCTAGAGTGAGTCTTGGTGTGACATCCAGAAGATTAAATCTTCTTTCAAGGATGAAATTAAATTTTCTAAGAACTTAACGCAGATGTCTAAATCATGAAATTGTTGAAAAGACGATTAATGGTAAGTTTACAGGGAATTATTCTCATCCTCTAATACTCTAAGCCCCGACTCAAACCTCCTTCATCTCTTTGCATTCAGTACTTTCAGAAAGCTTGTTATTCTTGGCTTTCAGCTCTTCTGTGAGAGTTTTAGCATTGCTCAGCTTCATTGAATTACCAAAAGGTTTGGTTAATGTCTTCTTGACTAGTCGATTTTTCTCTCATATTGCTCTCCAATTTATTGAGTTTCTTGGTAATGGAAAGAAAAGAAACCTGAGTTGCACAGTATGCCAGATACTGCCCAACATGGGACACTCAAGAGGTATAATCTTCATCTAGTACTAAAAATAGAGGTATAGTCTTGAATTATGATTAACTTTTAGAGTTTAAATGGGCCTCAGCTCATCAATGTATTGTTAGGCTTGCCTAGCCAGGACTTGAGAAGGGTTATCTATTCTTACTCCTGATGACTGCTACTAGAAGTTTAAGCCACCAATTAACCATAAGCTTCAATGTCCTGTCTAAAGAGCTCTTGGGCAAAAGTATCAAGTAACATTTTATTAATTTTTGTTTGCCTTCATAATGTTCTTTCTGAGAAGTTAAATGGCCTTCTCCACATACTTAATTTTTTTCCTCTCTAAGGAAAATTTATTGTGAGGAAGGCCAACCAGAGGATGGACACTTCCAAATGTTGACCTGAAATAAATGAAAGTTAGTAAAAGGGAAGGCACCCCAGAGAAGCGATGCTATCTTTTGTTGCCAGCGGGAACGCCACTATGGGGAGAGGGGAGGGAACGTGTAAAGGGGCCGTAGCCACAGCTGAACACGTGTGGAGGAAGGGGTCCGATTTGATGAACCAAACTGGGAACCAGGAGGAGACCAGCTGACGGCGACGCGGTGGGAGGTACCCAAACATCCACGCCTGAAAGTGGTCCACCAAATGAGACCAGAATCTGTGGACAGCTTCAGGGAGGGTGGGGATGGAGCCAGCGATGGCATCCAAGACAATCGTGTGGATAGTCCACATGGCGATTGCAACCACCAGAGCACGGAGGGAGGGTGGAAGGGGGAGGCCATTGATGAAGCAAACATATCTCTTGACAGACTGAAGGGATGCGTTTGATCCTGGACCAGCAGGCGTGGAAATCGCGCCATATCACTTTAGAGGTGGGGAACTTCTCCAGGTGGTGGAACAGCGTTCCATACTGGCCACACACGACACAGGATGAGTGTAAAGCGTTAGAGCGCTCAGCTTTACGATACACCCGCCTCAGGCAGCGCGGGACCAGTATTGGGAGGAGAGCGTAGGGGCGGTGACAGCCACATTCAGGTGCCCAGGATCTTGGCAGCATGGGCTTTAAAGTCGAGCAGTCCCATGCCACCATGATGACAAGGGCCAAACATGACCTCAAGCCGCACTGGTGGTGGGTGGCCTGACCAAAGCCACCCTTGCAGAAGGGAATACATAGATTTGACAAAACCTGGGATGAAGGCGATGGCGTGGACCCCAAACCAGACTTTAAAGAGGAGCATAGAGTTGGCTAAAACAACCCTGTCAGTAAGGGAAGTAGGGTGGGCTTTGAGGGACGCGATGCGCTTCATCACGTTGTCTAGAAGACGACTTTCAATTACTGCTGAGGCATACCCGCCTGCCTCCACCCACACTCCCAGATGGCGGACAGGGCCTATGGTAGGGCGTGGCACGAAGGGGAGCACTAGTGGGGCGGTGTGGGGTGAGCAGGGAAGGTGAGCACGTGTGCGAACAGATGGGCCGGGCTGGGCATTGGTCGCTGGGGCCCAGTAGGTTTGATACTGATCAAGGAGGATGATTTCAGTTTTGGAAGCGTTCAGTGCAGAATTACTTACCCGGGAATACTCCTGGATGAGAGCTTCAAGCGCGCATGCGTCTTGATTATTAGACACCCCAACCACACAGTCATCTGCAAACGCCATAATCTTGACTTGGGCTTGGCCTGGTACATGGACCTCAGTGAGGTGGGCATTTACATTTCGAAATAGTGGGTCAAGGCTGAAGTTGTATAAGAGTGGGCTAAGGGGATCCCCTTGGCTTAGGCCCCTTTGAGGGCGGAAAACTTCCGTTAGGAAGCCAGGGCCACGCACTGCCATTGTTGCAGATACTGTGAGCAGCATTACCCAGTTGATGAAGCGAGGGGGCAAGCGAATTTGGTGGGGGCAGTCCCGGAGGTATTCCCAGTTTTCTCTATCATAGGCCTTCTGTTGGTTAAAAAATACAATTGCCCCAGAGGCTGTGGACTGGCATGTGTTAGCCACAGAGTGCACGTTGTCACAAATCGACCTTCTGGGTATGAAACCGAATTGTTCTGGGGAGATGGTGGCAGATACTACAATCCCTTAACGGTTAGCCATGATTTTAGTTACAAATTTTTATCCATGTTAGTTAAAGAAATGGGGCGCCAGTTGGCTAGGTCTAGCTTATTCCCTTTCTTGAAGAGTGTGATGGTGAAGGCCTATTGCCTTCCTGGTAGAAGGCGCGTATCCAGAAGGCTCTGTTTAAGGGAGGCAAGCGCTTTGGGGATATATATTTAAAGTACTTTTTTATAGAATTTATACGGAATGCCATCAGGGCTTGGGCATTTCTGATTTGGTGCACCGCGGATGGCTGACCAGAGTTCATTTGGAGTGATCAAATTCATTCAATCTGGGTATTGGGAAACGGTGCAGATGTGAATGCTGTTGAGAGGTTTTGCCACTTTAGCTGCCTGAATTGGATCAGATTAGTACAACTCAAAGTAATACTTTTATATTTCGATTGTCAAACAGCTGGCATATCTGCGATGGAATCATCTGATCTCTACACCTGTGTGCAGGCCACGCTCTGGCGCAGTGCAAAGAATTTTTTTATAAAATATGTGGTGCATGTGTCACCCTCTGTAATGTGTTTGGCCCTGTACTGAACACAAACCCAATGCTTGTGTTGTCTTTTGAGTGCGTTGAGGTGGGCGGCTGCTTCTGCACACTTCTAGCCCCAATCAGGGCTGTATCCTGTGGCTGGGATGTTGGATTTCAGGTGTGCCAACTCTGCCAGAGCGCGCAAGATGACAGCTGATGTAGCTCGTGAGCATCGGGAGGGGAGGTGGCAAGTGTGGCGGATGGTATCCTCTTTGAAGGCTGACCATGTGGAAAATGGGTCTATACAAAACGGTGTAATAAACTCTTTTGCCAAAGTTGCTGATTCCACCCAAGTGGAAAATCCTGGTGACACAAGTTTGGGTGGGCAGAGTTTGCACCAATGCAGGGCCTTAGCTACTGTGGCAGGCAAGTGGTAGGTTATTTTGACCAGCCGGTGGTCAGAGAATTTGATTTTTGTTGTTTGGAAGTGGGAAATGTGAGACCAAAATTTTTGCCAGCGTGAGGATAAGGTCGATGCGGGTCATGGACTTAAAGTGGCCGTTGTGGACATGGGGCGCGTCATTTTTTTGAGAAACAGGGCTTGCTGTGGCAGCGCGTCTATTAACCCAAGGGTGGACTTTAGAATGCAAAGTTCTACGTGACCCTGGGGGGCTTGGGATGAGGAAGGCCAACGGTCCATGGGTGAGTTTAGCCAACAGTTCATGTTGCCACACACAAAAGGGTCAGGGGGTAACAGAAGGGATTTTACTGACGAGAAAAATTCTAGATGCTCTCATGCACAGGTCAGGGCATAAATGTTGATGATAGCGTGCACCACGTTGGCCCACGAGAATGTAACAATGAGGACTTGGCCATTGAGGAAGGATTATGACAATAAAATTTTAAAAGAATTGTTTTTCCAAACTAGCACCCCACAGTGCTCTGACCAGAAGGATAGGGAAGGGAGGAGCATGGTTTTCCAAGCATCCTCAGAACCTTGCGGACAGTGGGACTCCTGGATGGCGAGGATGTCCATGGGTAAATTTTTTGTAAAAAACTCAGTTTCCTAGCCCAGGATGGCAAGGCCTTGAGTCTGGCGATATTAAACGTCCCTAAAGTGAAGGTTTCCCCCATCGCACCTTAGGTGTGAGGGGGAGGGCCCCCAGGCCAACCAGCCTCTTCTAGGTCCCCACAGGCTTTCACAGCAGCGTGGGTGTTAGCAGCAACGCTATCAGAGTTTTTGTTGATTTTTGCGGAAAGAGTCAAATTGGCTTTTGCCTTCACTTTTTGTTTTCCCGACGTTGGACGAATTTTTTGCGGTGTAGATGAGTTTGGTGCACCGTCAAGCGGGTCAAAAAAATTTTAGTTGGGATAGGTCCCAAGTCAGTTTTGACTGGAGCTTGGGTGCAGCGATTGGGTGAGATCAAATCTCCCATCGGATCCTCAGATTAAGTGGCCCGCTTGACATGGGCTTCCCAATATGATTGGTTGATGGATTCTTAATTTTCTTCTGCTGCGAAGGTTTCCATGTCCTCCTGGCGTTGTGAGTGTGGGATAGCGGTGGTGGCCTTGGCCATTTCCTTGGCCGCAGCCCTATGGGCCTGCTTGGTTTTCTTCCACTTTTTCAGGGAAATAGGTTTTACCAGTAGGTAGCAGCCTTGTGCTCCCCACGGGAAAGCCTCCTTGGTGCTTGCAGTTGGTTTGTAGTGCGCCTCTCCACTGGCCATGGCTGCCGAGGGGTGCTCTTGGAATGTGATGCCCTCCTTGATGGGGCATGCATGCGCCTTATGGCTGAACGTGTCATAGTGGGTGCAGATGGGGGGTGCGCTGTTTACGGTTACCAGAAAGGGTGGGTGGTATGCCCTTTGATATTTTTATAAGTGGAGTGCGGGATCTGGGTTAGGTCCTTCACAATCTCCTTGGTTGGAGTCAGAATTGCAATGGCTTTGCCAGTGCACAGGTGTGGCATCAGTGTGAAGCGTTGCATCTTGAAGGATTGTATTTCGCCATATACAGTGAGACCATCTTTCAGGTGCAGGCTCCAGAATGGCACGCTTGACTGAAGTGGGCAAAAAGTTGAACGTGAGGAAAATTTTGTTGAATTTTGTCCATCTGGTGCATTTGGTTTCGATAACCCATTGCCCTTTTGGGAGGTTGATTACTACGCGCACTGCAGCAGCTTCATCTGCTGCCTCTTTGTTTTCAAAACTGAGGTCCAGCCAACCATGTGACATGGAGTGAGGTGTGACGTACACCCCAGTCGGGAAAAAGTGTACTCATCCCCACAAAATTTTTCCCATATAGCTATTTGTTGGATTTCCAGAAACACCCAGACTTCATATTCTACCGATGAGAGTGGTTGAGAGTGTGGCGTGTTGATGTACTGGTTACATCGCGCTTGCCAGCCGAGGATTTCCAGGGAAATAGTGACCGCCAGTTTTTTTTTTTTTTTTTATTCTGCTGGTTTCTCCGAGGCGTTTTGAATGTTGGAGGTCGCGGGCCTACCACCTGTGCCTCTTACCTTACTTCCCAACTGCTCCCTGACATGAGCGCAGACAATATCCTCTGTGAGATTATTAAACTAGATTCAGACTTAAATTGAATAAGTTGCAAAAGTGATTTCAATGAGAGAGAAAAGTTCCTTCTCCACATACTTAATACCACTGGCATAAATGGTCCCCATTTTGATTAAGGAGCTGATATATATAGGAACAGTTCATCTAATCAGATGGTGAATGGCCACTTTACTTTGAAATGCTAAATTATATACCTTCTCAAAGGCCAACTGCCTGGCCCCTAGGGTATTGATATGGTAATGGAGTTCTTTGGTATTGCTTTCATTAAATGTACAATATGATAAAGCGCTGGGTGTACAAATTGTATGATGTAATGGGATAAAACACTTGAGCAGTATGTCTCTGAGAGAACATTAGAAACTTAGAGGGTTATGAGAGCCTAGGTTACGTCAGATGCCTTATTAGCTGGCTATTTCTCCTGGGTTAATGACTCATGGAAAGTAAGTCTTTTTAATTTTTCATTAGAAATCCAGGTTAGGCGTTGAGATTAGTGAATATCCATTAAATTTTCTTAACCTTTTTCTAATGTGACGGTGAGTGGATCAATTTAGTCATCTTCATAATTTTCGTTGTTCATCATGTGGGTTACACTATTATTCATATTGTCTTCTATGGTACAACCAATTAAGTGCAGATTTTGTTAATTATTGGCTAGGACCCTGTAGTGAGCGCCAGCCTATTGGGCTTACAATTTGTGGCTCTATGGTGCTGTGCCCAAGAATCCTGAATAAATCTACTTGAAGCAGTCCAAGGTTCAAGACAAGTATACTATCTATTTTTAGGGTGTCAAGTCATGCTTAGATACCATCAACTTGAGTATCCGTCCAAAGGTAAGTATGGAAAAATGGACTAATTGAAGCTACATATCAAAAAGAGGTATAATCATAATGACTTTTTTATTTTTGTAGAAAATAAGGGTTTTTATACGTTACATTTAACAACAAAACTTAATAAGCTAAAGGATTAATAAAATATAATAAAGTAAGGATAGATGGGAGTCTCTTGGTTAGGCGATCCTTCGAGATCTTACAATGCCTTTGTAACATATTTTGATAGGGTGAAAATTATATTGAATGTACCAAGTCGGATCAGACTTGGTATCACCTAAGTCAAGTATTATGCATATTCTTGATCCTTACCCTTTTGCAGTCACATCTAACCTTTGTCCCATGTGCCAACTAAAGTAATGATCGCTTGATATTTCAACGATCATTCATTTTGATCAAGAAGGACTTCATCTCAGGGTTATTTTGGGCTCAAATTAATCTAGTGGAGATTAACTAGTATAAACTTAAACCTTACTTATTATCAAGTTTTCTGTATGATTAATCATTGTAACTTCTTTAGCCTCTTATTGAGTCTAAGAGTCAATTCTCTTGTGGGAGTCAATTGATTGGTATTCTTCCCATCATGTCTGATATACTGCTATTTAACATGGGACAAGGATGAAAGCAACATTGTGGGGCATAAGCAGTATGGGGTTTAATATCAGCTAAGGGAGATGAAGGAGGATACTGTGTGCAGCAATAAATGAACCAATGTAGTAAGTATGTTGTTCTCAGCCTAAATACTGGCTTGGGGAGCCTAATGAAGGTTGCAATATTTGTATAGCATTTTGGCTCTAGGGTTGTGGGCCACCACCATGACATTCAGGATTGATTAATGGGATTCTATATGATAATTGAGGAGGCTATGCTTACCAAAAGTGGTATGATCTCTGGGACATTGGGAGGAGCTAGACCCTTTGCAAGTGACGCAACTAACTTGGCTACAGCTTTTGTGGCTAGGATGACAGTTGGGCAAGGCAACCACATCAACTGCGAGCTGATGATTAGATCATAATAGTGCAGCATTTGTTTGGGGGCAAAATCAGTAAATCCTGTGGTAGTTAACTTTGTTCAGTTGTTTAACTCAATTAACTTTGACTTCTATCTATTAAACCTCCTATATAAAAAATGAAGATAATTTCATTTAAGATTGACGTCTGTTCAACAAAGTTTGTCATCAGGTGACCCAACTATATTTGGGGGTTCCGCCTACCTAAAAATTGTCTTACTACCCAATTTAACGAGGCAGTGACTTAAACTCAGTTACAATCAAAACATTATGTCTCGTCAGTTAAGTATTTAATCTCCTCAATTAAAAAAAAACTGGGAAAAGCAATATGTTCAGTTTTATGAGACCTTAAGTCAGATACAAAGGAATTGTACCACACAGCTCTACTTTAAAGATCTTCCCTTTAATGCCGTGGACAATATAGACTTGAGGGACCACCTGAATCTTACTTAATTCCAAGGGATCATATGTCTACATACCCTCTGGGACTCCTGGACTTTCTTACTAAGAACCAGGGGACTGACCCCTACAATCTCGGTTTTGATTAAATTCAAAAAAGGTAACCATTTAAAAAAGTCAAAATATTTGCAGTGGCACATGGGTTTAAGTAGAATTTACTCGCAACCATCTCAATCTTCATAATGCTATCAAAGCTTTGTAAAAAAGGAATAACAATATGCGGACTTTTTTTCTGAATCTCCAAAACAAGTATGGACAAGAAAAAGGAGTGTATAATCTAGCTTTCTCATAAAGTCATCATAACCATTCAGCTTAACGTGAAAAACTATCCCAACTAGCAGAGTAGAAGGTAATAAGAATCACTCTCTTATGGCTACTGATTCATGTTTAATGATTCAATGAGTTATATCTCAAGACATCTAAATGCCTTAAGAACTTAGCTTGACTGATTAAAACCAATGCTTTTTATAAAACAAAGTCATCTAAATTTAATCTAACTTTTCACCAGGTAATAATGTTTCATCCACACCCACTAATACTTTTCACCAATTTTGAAGGAATATACTACTTAGGTAAGTCAGACAATTACAAGTCTAATGTATAAGAATAAGTGGTTCAGAGGTAATGAAAAGATTGACCAAAAATCCTGGTCAATGCGCCGTTGGAACCCCCTAATTGGAGTAACATTTTTACTTTTACTTTTTGGGCAAATATCACGAATTCTGGTAGTCAAATTGAGCTGACTATACAGTGAATTCAGGGGAGTCCATTGGAGGCTCCTCCCCAGGCCACATCTAATTTATTACAATCAACCCCATGGAGACTGGCCCCTTTTATTGGGCCGGAGGGGGCTCAGCAAAGGTAAAAATATTTTCCCGCCTTCTGATTGGTTTAAATTTAAGAAATCACTGCCTCACGGGTTCATCTTTTCAGCTGTCACTTCCCCATCTGCCCTCACATTATAGTGAGTCGAGTCTTGACCAAACTGATAGGTTGAATCCCAATATTCCCTAATTTGGATGTTACTAAGCAATCTGAACTTTGAGGTTTGACATTTAAATACTAGAATTGACTTATTATTAGTGTTTGCTTCTTGACCCTCTTATTATATCACTAATAAATCCTATGATCAATTTTTTCTTAGTTGAGGTTTTTATAATGATAAAATAAATTGCTCAATAACCCCCTATTTTTTATTTCGCAGTTGAGAACCAATTTCATATTGCAATTAATTGTTGGATTTAGGTGAAAAAAGCACCAGCGAGCATAAAAAACCTAAGATTAAACAAGTGGTGCTTACTACATGGGGTAGTACACCACAGAGCACTGTTAAAATGGAGGGTGTTGAGGTGAATAACCCTCACAACCTCCCCAAGGTATCTGATCCCAGTCTAGAAGTTTTAGCCCAGCAGCTAGCCAGTTCACTGTCTTGGCTTAAAACACTGGAACAGCACGTTTGCCATGCCTCTCATGAGGTTCCCATCATTCATAAACCCCTTTCAGGGACAAGTTTACCTAGGAGAGGGCAGTATTGGATCCTTTCTCTTTGTGTATGAATTTTCGATGGAAGGAGCAACTGACCAGCAAAAACAAAAAATATCCTTCCATGCTTGATTTATGTAGCTCAGGAGGTCATGGCTCACTATATGACCACACTTAACCTGGGTGGAGATTAAACAAGCGCTGATTAAAGAATTTGGTTCCAAGCAGAGTTTACAACGGCAAAAACAGGCTTTATTTGCCTTAACCTGCAAGAGGGAGAATCAATCTCATCTTTTATTGAGCGATTCTATAGTAAAGCTCACCCACTGTTGCTGGATAAGTTGCTTCCTATAGATGATGCTATTGCAGTTATCGTGGCTACCTTGTTGTCTTAACCCTCTTTGGCACTGCATATTGTCAGACATTTGCCCTCACAGCTGAAAAGTAAGGAAGTTTTAGGTCAAATTCAGCTGAAAAGAGGAAAAGTTGGCCACTTGCAATTTTCCAATGTTACTTAGAGCTATTTTAATAAAACTGAAAATGATATTGGCCAAAAAATTTTGGCCAATTCTTAGTGGAACCCATTAAATAGGGTAACATCAGTTCAAAACCTGTATGGGAACTATTGGTAAAATCAAATGGTCATATTACTCTGACCACATGATGGACCTTGGGGCAATCATTGGAAGGCACTCCTCCAACCACCACAAAGTCTTTTAAAGCGCCTATATGGGGACCCCCTTTTATAGGCTTGGTGGGGCCCCCAAGGTGAAATAAATTTCTCAGATGGGGATTGACTGAAGTTCATAAAATCATTATCTCATGGGTATGTTTTGGCCAATAAGAATTCCCCTTCTGTCATTTCGCTAGCCTGAAGCGAGTACCCAAGTTTGATACGTTATTCCCTCATAATACCTAATTCAGATAAGGCTAAGCTATTCTGAACATATCCTCAAATTCCCCTCAACCCTCAAAATACTTTAGATACATGATGGTCAGATGTTGAGGGGGTTCATTTTCACCTTTATTGCGCTTATAATAAAAATTATAAAAAACCACTTTTTATAAGCGCTTTATATTTAAACTTTATATAACTTTGTGGAATCCAGCAGGTGTCAAGTACAAGTGAGCAAGGATTGACTGAATTCCTACAGAATGGTACTCATTACAGGGGACCCTTGTATAACCAGAATCTTTGCTCTTGAGAAGCAACTCACCAGCGCCTTATCCCATCTTGAAGAGCTGGAGCAGCGCCCTTTAAAGCTCCCATTAAAATTCAAATACACCCCTGTTGAAGGAAGCATTGCTACTTTTTTGTACGTTTATGAAGTTGCCATGCATGGCACAACTGATAAACAAAAGTTCAACGCATCCTTTCTAGTTTAAGCCGCCTAGCGAAAGAGATGATAGTGCCTTACCTGGACCCTTTTCACACTTGGGCAGAGGTGAAGGAGGCTCTTTTGACTGAATTCGGATCAAATCAGAGTCTACTCAGGGAAAAACAGGCCTTTATGTGCCTTAGCATGTATGAGGATGAACCACCCCTTACCTTTGCTAAACGATTCTACCTCGCTGCACAAAGGTTAGCAACCTCATACATGCTCACCCTTGATGATGCTATCGCCTTCCTGTTAACTGAGTTAGCTTCTCAGCCCCCTAGCCAGGCATATTATCTCAGTGAAATGCTATTTCTTTAATATCCGTGATCTAAAGGATTCGTTAGTGGATGTTGCCAATTTCCATTCATGTTCAACAACCAATGATGCTGAGGTGAACCCTCCAGCTCCAACTATTGAGATACTGCTAGTTGATCAGTTAGTAGTAAGCCCTCCTGTGCATACTCTCCTTACAAAACTGCTTCCTCCATGCGACATGAAATGTTTATCATTCCTTCTTTGAATCAAAGCCATGTAAGGTAGTAACAACCATCCTTCCGCACAAGCTCTCTAAGCTGCTGTGCCTACCCCTCCAGCTAAGCTGGGTAAAGCGTGCCCTAAGGTTATTCAATCTCCTGTGACCATCTCTCCTACCTCCATCATGGCCTTGCCAGTTGTTAAGAATACCCGTGGGGACGAATCTAAGGGGTTTATGATGATGTTGGTTATTATAATATGAAAGCCCCACAGAGGTAGAGGTTCTTGATTATTTGAACATTGGAGGAATAGACGAGACCACCATACCTGAGGAAACGTACCTCAGTCAAATTCTAAGTTGTCCAAAAGTTTTTGACACTGCCAGCAATGGTGACCAATTATTAGCTGGTTTGATTCGACCTCTTCAGCATGTTCATCCCATAAAATCCATCATGAATAACTACCCTGAGACTGCCAAAAAAACTCACCTCCACCTTACGGCTCAAGTAGGTCCTAGCTTTGTCACCCAACCTAGGAGGAACGCTCACTAAGGTTGAAGTGGTTATTCAAAAGGTCTGATTATTGGCCATCCTGGACACTGGCTCCCCAGTCAACGTGATCTCCACTAATCTTATCAAGAAGATAAAGCTAGCACCTGACTTGGAGTACACGCAAGAATTTGGAACCGCTGTCCCCAACAACACCCATGCTATTGGGGCATATTCTTCCCTTCTCATTCTATTTGGGAAACTTATTTTATCACCCCCTGCTGTGGCTTTAGATAAAAACGCGTATGATATGCTTATTGGCACCCAATTTATGTTGAGTATGAGGTAATAATTAACCTGAAGCAATGTTTCCTCTGGTTACTCAACTATGAAGACCGTTAGTCTTATCCAAAAAAGGATCCAGTAAGCACGAATACTCAATCCTGGTTGAATACCCCCTCTCAGCTATACCTTTGTCTTATACCACTTCTGGCACAACACAAAAAGATTTCCCAATTCAGTGGATGCTAGAGAAGGTATCTCTTTTTATTCTGGAGATGATGTCATTATTAAGCCTGGTGAACAAAGAGTGGTTGACACAATAGTCAAGCTCAAAATCCCACGCCTCTGTTTGTTGCACCTCGTTAGTTTTGAGGGCATTAGTCCCTTGGAGCCTCAGGTATTGCCTGGCATTCTTGACCTAGCTTACCAAAGACCCATTACTTTGCTATTGTGGAACCTCACCTCAAAGAACATAGTAGTAAAAAAACCAGGAGATTGGCATTGGCTTGTTAGTCCCTGTGGAGGACATTAAACAGATTCGCTCCTTGGTTCCATGATGGATATGGGCCTGCTAACGGATAACCTGGTGTGTGCCTTACCCAACGTCCATATCTCGGACGATCTGGCCCCAAATGAGCTGTAAAAATTTCAAACTCTCCTCGACTACTATAGTGACATATTCTCCAAATCAGACAATGACTATGGTCACATGAAGGTCTGGTGACACTCCATTGATTTGGGTGATGCCCATCCCATTTGGTCAGAACCTTGCCACAAAAAAAGTGGAAGAACAGCAAATGAGGACAGAGCTTCAGCAGTTTCTAGACTTTGGGGTTGCTAGTTACTTCTCAAAGCTCCTTGTCTTCCCCTCTCCTGCTAATAAAAAGAAAATGGAAGTCATTGGATATTCATGGATTACTGCAAGTTAAATAACCTCATGAAAAAGAATAGCTATCCTCTCCCTTGCATTGATGACGCCTTAGCCCAACTCTTTTTCTCTAATTTCTTTTCAGCCATAGACTTAGCTAGAGGCTATTGGCAAATGGATTTTCCCCTGAGGACCAGGAGAAATGCGCTATTATTTGTAGTGAAGGTCTCTTCCAACCAACCCGATTACCTTAAGGGTTGAGCAACGCACCTGAAGCTTTCCAGCGTGTGATGGACCATATCATGAAGAACTTAAATTTAAGTTTTATCATCGTCTACCTCGATGATATCACAGTATTTTCAAAACTTTTAACGAGCATCTGGATCACCTGAAGGAGGTGTTTCAATGACTATGTAAGTCAAATAACAAGTTAAAGCACTCCAAATGTACTTTCTTTTATTTAACCGAGGTAAGCCAACCAGGGGACGGAGATTACTGAACTAAAAACTAAAAAATTATAATAAAAATAACGATTAAAAAACGCCCAAAATGGACAGATTGATTGAATCATACCTAACAAATATCCAACCAGGTGGGCAGAAAATACTGCTATCCCTCCATGGTGGATGGAGAGGGGGATTGGGGGGCTCGTCTTTGGCTTCATCCATCTCATCCAAGAGTAAGGTGCGTGTTAAGGCATATAGTAAGGGTGTGGGGGCATCAGCGGCATGGGGTTCAATATCCTTGATGAAGAGAACTTCCAAATAGTTGCCAGCCATCATAATGCCAACGATGTATTTGGCCAAAGTGTCTTTAGCTTTTAGGCGGGCTTCTGGGAATTTAATGAACATGGCAATGTTGTTTCAGGTGATTTTTGCTTTTGGATTACGTGCTACTGTTACCACGTTCTGGATGGCTTCAGTGACGTTTTTGCGTAAAGTTTTCATGTTTATCTTACTTTGTACAGTAAGATTTTTGGGGATGATGGGAGGTGAAACTCCTCCTGCGAGTGCAGCAACAGATCTGGTGCAGCTTTGCAAAGTGGATGGCAATCTGGTGTAGCGGCTGCTTCTACTGCAAGCTGGTGGTCGCTGTAGAACATTTTGGCATTAGGTTGTGGGAAATATTTCTGATGCAGGAATTTTGCATCGCATTCTGCATTACAGAGCCACTTGACTTGCAGCGTCAGTTCTTCAATGACGTTACCTGATTCGTCAATTTCATCCAATAATTACCATGAGTTTTGGTTGAATTGGATTGGGGAGTCAGCGTATGGTTGAGGTTTGTTAAATTCATTTGTGGATGAATGAGAATGAACTAGGATCCAAACCGATGTTTGATTGGATGAATTTATTTATGGCATTGGGGCAAGGTGGATACTGATTGATGGCTGTAGGTGCAGCTGCAGCATCAGGCATTGGAGGAGGGGAAGGTAGGTTTGTACCTCATGTCAGAGTTGGCACGGGGTGGGTGGTGGATTGGTGGGCATCAGGCAAACTATCAGCATCAGTGGAAGTTTCTGAGTATGGGCATTTGTGTTTTGAGTGGTCTAACTCAAAACAGGAAAACAAATCGTCCGTCCGCCCTCAACGCGGGCCCAGAACGGATGGTTGGGGGCAGATGGGATGGTGGCATGAGGGGAAATTTCCAAAGAAATATTTGTAAATTCAGGCTGATTGTGCATATGCCCGAGGCCCAGTGAGGCATGTGGCCCCATTTGGGGCCATAAATTGTAAGATGGGGTTGGCGCCGTAGGCTGCCAAACCTTTCATCAGCTCCTGGTGGAGCACTTCAGGGGGGACGTGAGTGGGCAAACCAGAGAACTGGACCACCAAGGTGGTGTCCGTTGAGAGCTGGGTCCAAGTTGTTGGAAGGGGAAAATTATTAAATACTAACTGCACCGTTGCTGCAGTGGCTGCATCAGCTTCACAGGGGAAGACAAGATCAAAGTACCCCTTATAGGGGCGGAAGTCAATAAAACAGGCTGGCGTCATCACTTCCTGAGCCATTTTGATAATGGCTTGGTTGTTGTAGGGGAAGAATTTCCCATATTTGACCCTAAGGCCAAAATTCATATTGCTTTGGGGAAGCACCAGGGGGCAGTGGGGCACCACTTGGGTTCGTGCAAATGGGCATCAAGATCCTTGGGAGGAACGAATTATCCCAAGGGTTTGGAATGACTGGGCGAGCCAGTCTGAGTGCGTTTTCCTGTCATATGGAAAATGGAGGTAGGAGTTTCACCGCTGCCCCACTCTGGGACAGTTGGCGGTGGATCCAATGACATCGGAGCAAGACTTTGGTATGCAATTAAGTGTTTTCTTTTAATTAACCAAATAAATTGCTTGGAAAGTTATGCCAAGCGGAGAAAGAAGTATCTCCAAATGTACTTTTTTTAAATTTATTGTGGGGAAGGCTGACCATGGGATGGACACTTCTGGATATGACTCAGGAAAGATAAACTTAGTACTGGGGGAGGCACCCCAGAAAAGTGATGCTATCTCTTGTTTCCAGAGGGAACGCCACTTATGGGGAGGGGGAGGGAACGTGTGAAGGGACCGTAGCCACAATTGAACACGTGTGAAGAAAGGGGTCTGATTTGATGAACCAGACTGGGAACCAGGAGAAGACCAGCTGTCGGCGATGCGGAGGGAGATATCCAAACATCCACGCTTGAAAGTGGTCCACCAGATGAGACCAGAATCTGTGGACAGCTTCTGGGAGGGTGGGGATGGAGCCAGCGATGGCATCCAAAACAATCGTGTGGATAGTCCACATGGCGATTGCAACCACCAGAGTATGGTGGGAGGGTGGAAGGGGGAGGCCATTGATGAAGCAAACATATCTCTTGACAGACTGAAGGGATGCGTTTGATCCTAGCCCAGCAGATGTTGGACTTCGCGCCATATCACTTTAGAGGTGGGGCACTTCTCCAGGCGGTGGAACAGCGTTCCATACTGGCCACACACGACTCAGGATGATTGTAAAGCGTTAGAGCGCTAGCTGTACAATACACCCATCTCAGGCAGCGCCACACATGGGAGCGGACTTGAGGCTGCAACAGAGGATGGTGTGCGTATTTCCAGATAGACTTTTGGGTCTCAGTGGAATAAGGGATGTCTATCATGTCCAGGTAGTCCACCCTGGATAGGACTTGGGGTCGAATGGGGATCACGCCATCATGGATGGGTAGCCCCTGTACCTCTTGTGTGAACTGAGGAGAGGGGCGGCCTCTTCAGGTTGTATGTCCGCTGATACAGATTCTCCACTCTGCACTTTGCATGGAAAGTAGGATTCGTTTGTAGTGGGTTTTAGTCCCGTGAGGACCTGTGACCAATGTGTGTGATGCGAGGTATTTCATCAGGGAGTGGGGTTTGATGGATTGTTGAGGCCCAAGGCTCAGGA
Organism: Massospora cicadina; assembly: GCA_022478985.1. Lineage (NCBI taxonomy): Eukaryota > Fungi > Entomophthoromycota > Entomophthoromycetes > Entomophthorales > Entomophthoraceae > Massospora > Massospora cicadina. The sequence continues at coordinate 71,474 of JAKSZP010012050.1, forward strand.
GAAGTTGGAGTGGGCCGCGCGGGACCAGTGTTGGGATGGGAGTGTAGGAGCAGTGATGGCCGCGATCCAGGTGCCCAGGATCTTGGCAGCATGGGCTTTGAAGTCAAGCAGGCCCATGCCACCTTGATGATGAGGGCCAAACATGACCTCTAGCCATACTGGTGGAGGGCGGCCTGACCAAAGCCATCCTTTCATCAAAGCGTACAGGGATTTGAAGAAGCTTGGGGAGAAGGGGATGGCGTGGGCTCCGAACCAGACTTTGGATAGGAGCATAGAGTTGGCAAGAACAACCCTGCCAGTGAGGGTAGTAGGGTGGGCTCTGAGAGAGGCAATTCGCTTCGTCACGTTGTCCAGTATATGGCACTCCATTACTGCTGACGCATATCCGCCTGCCTCCATCCACACGCCCAGATGGTGCACCGGTCCTATGGTAGGACGTGGCACGAAGGGGAGCACCAGTGGAGCGGTGTATGTTGAGTTAGTAAGGCGTGGTCATGGGCGAGCAGATGGGCCGGGTTGGTAACTACTTGCTGGGGCCCAGCAGTTCTGAAACTAACCAAGGAGGATAATTTCGGTTTTGGAGGCGTTCAGTGCCGCGTTGCTTACCCAGGAATATTCCTGGATGAGGGCTTCAAGCGCGCGTGCATCTTTGTTATTAGACACCCCCACCACGCAATCATCTGCAAATGCCATCATCTTGACTGGGGTTTGGCCTGGCACATGGACCCCAGTGAGTTGGGCATTCACAATTCGCAGTAGTGGTTCAAGGCTGAAGTTGTATAAGAGTAGGATGAAGGGGTCCCCTTGTCTCAGGCCCCTTTGAGGGCGGACTACTTCCGTTAGGAAGCCAGGGCCACGCACTGCCATTGTCGCAGATTCCGTGAACAGCATCACCCAGTTGATGAAGCGAGGGGGTAGGCGGAATTGATGGAGGCAGGCCCTTAGGTATTCCCAGTTTACTCTATCATAGGCCTTTTGTTGGTCCAAGAATACAAGTGCTTACAGAGGCTGTGGACTGACACACATTAGCCACAGAGTGCACGTTATCCCAAATCAACCTTCTGGGGATGAAACCAAATTGTTCTGGGGAGAGGGTGGCAGATGCTACATTCCCTAAACGGTTAGCCATGATTTTTGTTAAAATTTGGTGTCTGTGTTTGTTAGAGAAATGGGGCGCCAGTTGGCTAAGTCAAGCTTATCCCCTTTCTTGAAGAGTGTGACAGTAAAGGCCTCATGTCCTCCTGGTAGGAGGCGCGTTTCCAACAGGCTTTGGTTGAGTGAGGCTAGCAGCAATGGGGAGATATATTTGAAATACTTTTTGTAGAACTCATATGGAATGCCATCTGAGCCTGGGCATTTTTGGTTTGGTGCACCGTGAATGGCTGTCCATAAATCGTTCAGAGTAATTAAAGTCATTATTTCTGGGTATCAGAAAACAGTGTGGATATGAGCTCAGTCGAGAAATTCTGCCATTTCAGCTGGCTGAATTGGTTCGGCTCAGTATAACTTGGAGTAATATCTTTGCATTTCGATTGCCACTTTGGCCAGTGTGTTCACAATGGAATTATTCGATCTTCGCACCTGTGTGCAGGCCACGCTCTGCCGTGGTGTGAAAATTTTTTAAAGAAGTATGCGGTGCACTTGTCACCTTTAGTGATGCGTGTGTGGCCCTGTACTGGACACAAACCTGATGTTTGTGTTGCCTTTCGAGTGCGGTGAGGTGGGCAGCTGCCTCCGCCCACTTCTGGCCCCATGCAAGGCTGTATCCTGTGGCTGGAATGTTGGATTTCAATTGGGCCAATTCCACCAGCGTGCACGAGATAACCACCGATGTGGCTCATGAGCGTCTGGAGGAGAGATGGTGATAGTGTTGGATGGTGTCCTCTTTGAAAGTTGCCCATGTGGAAATGGGGTCCGCGCAAAACGGTGCAACAAACAATTTCACCACAGTTGCCTCTTCCACCCACATGGAAAATCCTGGCGACGCGAGCTCAGGGGGCGGATTTTGCACCAATGTGGGGCATTTGCAACTGTGACAGGTAAGTGGTATATTATTGAGACCAGTTGGTGGTTGGAGAATTCCATTTTCATTGTTTTGAAGTGGGAGATGTGGGGTTGGAATTTCGCTGGCGTTAGAATAAGGTTGATGCGGGTCATGGACCTTAATTGGCTGTTGTGGACATGGGGATGTGTCATATTTTCGAGCAGTGGGGCATGTCACGGCAGCGCATCCATTAGCCCAAGGGTGGCTTTTAGAATGCATAGTTCTATGTGACCCTGTGGGGCGTGGGGTGAGGGCGGCCACCAGTCCATTGGTGAGGTTAGCCAACAGTTCATGTCACCAACTAGGAAAGTATTGGGGGGTAGCGGGAGGGATTTGACCAACGAGAAAAATTCCTGACACTCGTGTGCACCGTTTGGAGTGTAGATGTTGATGATTGTGTGCGCAACGTCAGCCCACGAGAAGGTGACAACGAGCACTCAGTCATTTAGGAATGTTTCTGAGGATGTGAATTTGAAAAAATTATTTTCTGAATTAGCACCCCACAGTGCTTTGACCAAAAGGATAGGGATGGTAGGAGCATTGTTTTCCAAGCTTCCTTGGAACCTCATGGACAGTGGGACTCCTGGATGGCCAGGATATCCACGGGTAAATTGTTTTGTAAAAAACTCATTTTCCTAGCCTGGGATGGGGAGGCCTTGAGTCCGCAATATTCAATGCCCCCAAAGTGAAGGTTTCCCCCATCGCACCTTAGGTGCAAGGGGTGGGCCCCTGGGCCCACCAGCCTCTTCAAGGTCCCCACGGGCTTTCACAGCAGTGTGGGTGTTAGCAGAAACGCTATCAGGTTTTTGTTAATTTTTGTGGAAAGAGTCACGTTGGCTTTGGCCTTCGCTTTTTGTTTTCCTGACGTCGGATGAATTTTTTTTCGGTGTGGATAAGTTTGGTGCACCGTCGAGCGGGGCAAAAAAAATTTTCAGTTGGGATAGGTCCCAAGTCAGTTTTGACTGGAGCTTGGGTGCAGAAATTGGGTGAGATTGAATCTCCCATCGGATCCTCAGATTGAGTGGCCCACTTGGTATGGGCCTCCCAATCTGATTGGGTGATGGATTCCTAAGTCGCTTCCACCGCAAAGGTCTCCATGTCCTCCTGGCGTTGTGAGTGTGAGATGGTGGTGGCCTTGGCCACTTCCTTGGCCATGGCCCTATGGGCCTGCTTGGCCTTCTTCCGCTCCTGTGGGGAGATGGGCTATACCAATAGGTAGCAGCCTTGTGTTCCCCACGGGAAAGCCTCCTTTGTGCTTGCAGTTGGTTCGTAGTGTGCCTCTCCGCTGGCCATGGCCGCTGAGGGGTGCTCTTGGAATGTGACGCCCTCCTTGATGGGGCATGCGTGCGCCTTATGGCAGAATACATCACAGTGGGTGCAAATGGGGGTGCGCTGTCCACGGTTACCCAGAATGGGTGGGTGGTATGCCCTGCAATGTCAATAAAGGTGGAGTGTAGGATCTGGGTTAGGTCCTTCACGATCTCCTCAGTTGGGGTCAGAACTGCAATGGCTTTGCCAGTGCACAGGTGTGGCATCAGCGTGAAATGTTGCATTTCAAAAGATTATATTTCGCCATATATGGCGAGACCATGATTCAGGTGTTGCTCCAAAATGTCACGTTTTACCATAGTAGGCAAAAAGTCAAACGTGAGGAAAATTTGGTTTGATTTTGTCCATCTGGTGCATTTTTTTCAATGACCCGTTGCCCTTTGGGGAGGTTAACCACTATGCGCACCGCTGCAGCCTCGTCTGCTGCTATTTTGCTCTTGAAACCTAGGTCCAGCCAACCACATGACATGGAGTGAGGTGCAACGTACACCGCGGTCAGGAAACTTTGTGTACATCTTCACAAAATTTTTCCCATAAGGCCATTTTTTGGATGTCCAGATAAGCACAGACTCCAATTTCCACCGATGAAAGTGGCTGGGAGTGTAGTGTGTTTATGTACCGGTTGCATTGTGCTTGCCATGCGAGTATCTCTGGGGAAATTGTGACCGCCAGTTTTTTGAGATTTTTTTCTATTCTGCCGGATTCTCTGGGGCGTTTTCAAACATTAGAGGCCGCGGGCCTTCCACCTGCTCCTCTTGCCTTGCTTGCCCAACTGCTCCCAGACATGGGCGCAGACTAATCTCCTTGTGAGATTATCAAACTATATTTATTCTTGAATTGAATAGGTTGCAAAAGTGTTTGCAACGAGAAAGAAAAGTTAAAAGTACATGATCACAATGGGGCTTCAAACCCAGGTCACCAGCTTCCCCAACTAAGCGCTTTACCACTTAGCTACAAAGCCTTTCCAAAAGTACTTTCTTTCAAAAGAAACTGGATTTCCTTGGCCATTTATTTCTTAAAAAGGAATTCAATTAATCTAAGATGAAGGTGAAGTCATCTCATAAATGCCGCCCCCTAAAAACTTATGGGATGCTCAGGTATTTTTAGGGATGATGGGATATTACCATCAATTCATCTCTAAGTTTGCACAACTCAGTGAGCCTTTGACCGCTTATTAACAAAGACCACTCCTTTTCGGTGGATTGCGGAACAGAAGGCTTCTTTTGAGACGCTGAAACAGATACTGCAACAACGCCCTATCCTATGGCACTCAGATAATACAAACCCTTCATCTTATCACTGACGCTTTGGACTATTGCATTGGGGCCAGCTTAGCCTAATTGGATGAAAGCGGTGTAGATCATCCTGTATCATACTTTAGTAAGATGCTGTCAAAGGCTGAACATAACTACAGTGTAACAGAGCATGAGTGCCTTGCTGTTCTGTTAGCTGTAAAGCACTACCGCCCTTTCCTATTTAGAACTGCCTTCAGTGTAGTTATGGACCATGCTTCGCTGAAGTTGTTACAGAACATGAAAGATCCTACTAGCCGGTTAGCTCGTTGGGCTCTAAAGCTCCAGCCTTATAACATGAAGATTGAATACCGTGCTGGAACCCATAACATAATTGTTGATGGGTTGACTCGGCTACCAGTCCTTCACTTGGATAATAGTGAGGCGGAGAGACTACACGACCTCTTAATGACCCCCAATAACTGGGAAGATGAGGATGAGCATGTACAGAAAATGTTAGCCCGACACTTTTGTAACACTAAAGTGGAGAACGGGAAGTTGTATAAGCAGGTGGAGACAAAATGGCTGCTTAGCTTTGGCCCTCAAAACATGTACCTGCTATCCTAGAAGCACACTCCACTCTAGGTCATGGAGGGGCCAAGAAAACTTATTAGTGGATTAATGATCGGTTTTATTGGGATGAAATGATGAATCTATCATTGATGTCTTAAACGCCTGTCTTACTTGCAAGAAGCAGTCTAGCTTCAAGACTAAATATCTTTATCAACCAACCACCTCTCAACAACCTTTCCACACTATTAGTCTGGATGTAGTTGGTCCTCTCCCTCAGACTATAAGTGGCAACCGATTTAACCAGGTAACCTTTGACCATTTCACTAAATGGGTGGAAGCCGTAGCTCTTCCTGCTCAAAAAACCTAGGCCTCAGCTAACTTCAAACATCAGATTATTTTCTCTCGGCATGGCTGTCCTCAGGTATTAAACTGCAATAATGGAAAAAACTTCACCTACAGAATAGAAAAACCCTGGCCACCTCCATGGGTGCTCTAAGTCTTTTCTCAGCCGTGAAAACCTTCTGCCAATGGGACTGTGGAGAGAGCCAATGGAACCTTAGTACCAATCCTACGCAAAATGGCCTCTTCTAATCCACATCATTGGGATCAATTCTTACCCAGTGCCCTTATGGCTTACCAGATCAGTTATCATCAGATCTTAAAAATTTCCCCATTATAAGTCTTGTATGGGCGGGAACCAGGAATACCTTATCTTTAGGTTAGAGATGCATTCTCCTCAGGAGTTGAGGAACCTGAGAAAGTTATGTGCAGTTAGCTCAGCGCATCATCTAACTCCAATATGAGGCTATGACTAATTTAGCCATAACGGTGACTAAGGAAGGTTAGGCTGCTAATGTGCTCCAAACCCCTGGCCTACATTCTAAGTGTCTGATATGGTATTATACTACCATAATCACATCAATTCTAGAAGTGGTAAGCTTGGATCAATATGGGAGAGTCCCTTCACCATCACTTACAAAAGAGGAAACGAGTACTCTATCAAATCTTTGGCTACAGGTATTAACATCAATCGTGTACATGGCCGTTTCCTCTAACCTTATTCTCCCCCCAACATTCTTGAGGGGGGTGATATCGGACATTTGCCCTCACATCTGAAAAGTAAGAGCATTTTAGGTCAAATTTAGCTGAAAAGGGGAATTATTAGCCAAAGCAATTTTGCAATGTTACTAAGAGCTATTTTAATAATAATAAAAATGATATTGGCCAAATAGCCCTGGCTGATCCTCAGGGGAACTCAATTAATTGGGGTAACATCAGTTCAAAACCTGTATGGGCACTAATGGTAAAATCAAATGGTCAGATTACTCTGACCACATGATGGACCTTGGGGCAAATATTGGAAGGCACTCCTCCAACCACCACAAATTCCTTCAAAGCGCCTATGTGGGGACCACCCCTTTTATAGGCTAGGTGGGGGCCCCTGAGGTAAAATAAATTATTTGGACAGGGATTGGCTGAAGTTCATAAAATTATACCTCATGGGTACATTATATAAACAGAATACCCCTTCTGTCATTCCACTAACCTGAAGCGAGTATCCAAGTTTGATACATATTCCCCATACTACCTAATTTGGAATAGGCTAATCTACTCCAAACATATCCTCAAATTCCCCTCAACCCTCAAAATACTTTAAATACATGATGGTCAGATGTTGAGGGGGTCATTTTCACCTTTATTGCGCTTATAATAAAATTTATAAAAAACCAATTTTTATTAGCACTTTATATCTAAACTTTATAAAACTTTGTGGAATCCAGCAGGCATCAAGCACCAGCAAGCAAGAATTGGCTAGATTCCAACACATTTCTAAATAAAAGCACCTTCCAAACTGTAAGGGATATCAAAGAGACGCAGCTATTGGTGGCTGACTTTAATGACCCTGAACTTCTGCAAAGAGCTCCAAAGCGAGAAAACTCTGACACCTCCAGCCTCTTCTATGGCTGTATTTCTCTAAAACCCAGCTTCTGCAGAGCTACATAGACAAGATACTCTTCCACCATGTGAGTATAGCCATAAAATACTGAAAATTATGGACAGCTCTCCCCTTTAGCCTCAGTTTCAAAAGCTCAGCTTTGAAGTCAGTTTTCACATTGCCTTGTTCTCCTCTTTCTGAGCGGTCTACCAAGGTGGATAAAATATCATGTCCCTACAAGCTGCTGACTTGAGACCCCTCATCTTCACCTCAGGCTGCCCCTAGTTCAGAACCTGCAGTCATGAGGCATCCTAAGCCAGTCACTTCTAAGGCAAAAGTTAAAGCCATTACACTTCCAACGCCTCCCCCAAAAGTTGGTGCAGCTACTATGCTCCCTTATAAAATCAAAAGAGTAGATGAGCGCAAAAAAAGCCCTTCCCAGTGAGGAGATTAAGGTGGTTTCTCAGCCCCCTCTTAATAACTAGTTAAGGTGCATTGACAATCCCTCTGATGAAGAGTCTGAAGGGAGTGTTAAATAGCAAGCTATTATGTTTTGGGAGCTCTAATGGAAGTGCAGATTCCGGATAGGTTGAGGCCTGAAAATTTATATAGCCATATTACCACGATGAACCTATCTCCAACAGTTGTTGAGGTTTTCAGAGGTGATTGATACTGCTAGTGATGCTGACCAGCTTATTGGTACAATGATCAGATCTACCCAACAGGTTCATACCATCCAAAATATTAAAGATAAATACCCTGCGATGGCTCAACGCCCTGTCTCCACTCTCCATTTGAAGGAGGTTCTTTCCCTCCCCCTTACTTTTGGTAGCATGATAACTAAGGTTAAGGTTGCTATCAATAGGGTACGCGTTCTAGCCATCCTTGATATGAGTGCTCTAGTGAACGTGGTCTCGTCAAAGCTCATCAACAAAATTAAGTTGGCGCCTGGTCTGGACTATTTGCAAGAGTTTGGAACTTCGGGGCCCAACAACCTGCGAGCTATTGGAGCCTACTCTTCTCTACACATATGAATTAAGATACTCCTAATGTCTACCCCCACTGTGGCATTAAACAATAACACGTACAACCCACTCATTGGTATCCAATTCACGATTGAGTATGATGGAATCATTAATATGAAAAGGTATTTCTCTCCCTTCTAAATTATTGAGTTTACCTAGTCTTTACCAACTATGAGTTCAAGAAAAAGGAATACACCTGTGTTTTTGAGTACCTTCCTCCGCTCTCACTCTTACTTATACCACGTCAGGCAGAAACAAAAAAAGGCTTCACGACCCTGTGGATGCTTCAGAGGGAATTCAATTGTATGCGTCAGAGGAGGTAATAGTCAAAGCGGGTGATAAAAAAGGCGATAGACACCAAGATTATTATGCAAATCCCCCGTAACTGCTTACTGCACTTAACAAGCATTGATGAAATAAGTCCTTTGGAACCTAAGGTGTTTTCAGGTACCCTAGACCCCGCCTACCAGCGACATATTATCTTCTGCTGTGGAATCTCACTACTAATGAAATGGTTCTAAAGAAGCATCTGGAGATTGGAAAAGCCCTTCTGATTTTTAATTGAAGACATTACGATTCCATTATATTGGGTCTATGCTTGATATGGGACTACCCACTGACCAAATGATATGCGCTTTGCCCAACTTTTAAGTTTCCAATGATCTAACTCCCGCTGAGCATAATAAAGTTTATTCTTTACTGGAGTATTATAGTCACATTTTCTCCAAAACTGATACAAAATATGGGCATATGAAGTGTTGGACTCATACCATTGATGTTGATGATGCCAAGCCTATTCAATCCAAGCCTTATCAGAAATCAAAAGTTGAGGAGCTCCAGATGAGAACGGAGCTTAAACAGTTACTATACGCGGGGTTGACAGTGCCAACTCAAAACCTTGGTCATCTCTGCTATTGCTCATAAAAAAGAAGGATGTTGGGCATCAGGTAGTTATGGACTAACGCAAACTGAATAAACTCACAAAGAAAGACAGATATCCAATCCCCCAAATTCACGACATTCTGGCCCAACTCTCTGGGTCCAAGTTCTTTTCTGCCATGGACTTGGCTAGCGGATACTGGCAGATGGACCTTTCTCCACATGGTTAGGAAAAGAGTGCGCTTATCTGCAGTGAGGGTCTCTTCCAACCTACCAGACTACAATAAGGGTTGTGCAATGCACCCACAAATTTCAGAGAGCCATGGACCACATATTGCAGGATATGAGGCTTATTGCGTAATTGTCTATCTTGATTATATCAACATCTTCTCCTGAATGTTTAAATGAGCACCTTTTACACTTAAAGGAAGCTTTCCAACGCTTTCGGGCCTCTCACATTAAGCTAAGGCCTCTAGTTGTACATTATTTCAGAAAAAGTTGCATTTTCTGGGCCACGCCATCTCCTAATATGGGATCCTGCCTCTCAGTGATAAGGTTGAGAAGATATCCAAAATTTCTGCCCCCAAAACCCTCCATGATATTCATGTGACTTTGGGCTTGATGGGATATTACCATCAATTCATCCCCAAATTCTATTGGCTCAGTGAGCCTCTCGTATGCCTTTCAACTAAAAATACTCCTTTCCATTGGGGCGAAACATCAGGCTTCTTTTGAAATGCTAAAAGAGCTGCTGAAGCGACGGCTAAACTTATGCCACCCTGACTATATTAAACCCTTCATGCTATTTACTGATGCCTCTGACTATGCAGTTGGAGCTATATTGTCTCAACTGGATGAGTATGGGGTCGATTATCCCGTCTTGCACTTCATCAAGGTGCTTTATGAGGCATAACGCAACTATATCATCATTGAGAAGGAGTGCCTTGCCATCTTGCACAACTTTTAAATATTACTGCTCTTTCTTATATGGAACCTCTTCAAAGTAGTTACTTAACACGCCTCTTTAAAGTGGTTAAAGAATATGAAAGACCAACAGGGCAGTTCGAATGCTGGGCTTTGAAGCTCCAGCACAATTATATGACCATTGATCACTGAGATGGGTAGAGCCACATGAATGTCGATGAGTTGAATCAGCAGCCCATCCTTCACTTAATTAAAAGTTAAGCGGATAGTCTACATGACCTCCTAATGACCCCTGACACTTTTGAGGATGAAGATGAACCAATTCAGAAGATGCTATATTGACACTCCCACGATTCCAAAATTAGAAAGTGAAAGATATACAAAAAAGTAGGGGTGAGCTGGTTACCCTACCAATGACAATATGAGAGATTGCCTGTCATTATGGAGTCTCTTGCCATCCTAGGACACTGTGGAGTGCGGAAAACTTATGGGTGGGTGAAAGTGTCAGAATCCAGCAAGGGTTATGCTCGCTGGTGCTGTGCGCCTCTGGATCCCACAATGGAATATTTAAAATAAATAATAAACTACTAAGAAAACTAAGTTTTTACTTTTTGTTTTTATTTGTGCGGGGCAAACCAGAAAAAGATCTCCTCTTCAATACTAGTATTTCTTATTTTAACTAGTTTGAATATTGGGGCCTTGGGAATTTGAGGCTATAGTGTCAAAAAGCTTAGTCGTCTGAATTAGGAAAAAATAGGCTTCAGCCTATCAGGACGAATGAAAATATTCTGGAGTAGAACAAACCCGTGTGGTATTGATTTGATAAATTGCACCCAATCACCGGCAGGTAAAATTTTTTAACCTCATTTCGGCCTATTTTGCCCCAAAACATTCTTATTTTGGAGCTGAGAAGGCAGATATCCGACATCACCCCCTCAAGAATGTTGGGGGGAGAATAAGGCCGAAGGAAACGGCCATGTACTTGATTAATAGTAACTCCCGTGGCTAATGATTTGATGGAGTATTCATTGCCTCTTTTGTAGGTGATGGAGAAAGGTCCCTCCCAAATCAGGCCAAGCTTACCGCTTCTTGGAGTGATGCGGTTATGGTAGTAAAACACCTTATCAGCCACTTGATATGTAGGAAGTGGGGTGCGGAGCTTGTTGGCAGCCTGCCCTTCTTTAAACACCATTTTTGCTAAGTTGGTCATATCTTCAGCTTGGAGTTGAATAATTCGCTGAGCCAATTTTCTCATGACCTTCTAGGGTTGGTCAACTGTGGAAGAAAATACCTCTTTAGCTAAAAGGGCAGGTATTCCTGGTTCCCGCCCATACAAGATGCGGAATGGGGACATTTTAAGGATTTGGTGATAACAAATCCGGTAGGCCATAAGGGCACTGGGTAAGAATTGATCCCAGTGAAGTGGATCAAAAAGAGGCCATTTTGTGGAGGATAGAAACTAAGGTTCCATTGGCTCTTTCCACTGCCCCATTGGTAGATGGATTGTACAGAGCTGAAAAGAGTTGTTGGGCTCCCATGGAGGTAGCCAGGAGGTTGACTACTCTGGAGGTAAAATTCTTGCCATTATTGCAGAGTAGTACTTGGTGGCAGCCATGCCAAGCAAAAATGTGTTGGTGTAGAAAAGTGGCGGTTGCCTAGGCTGTTTGGGCATGAAGGGCCACAGCTTCAACCCACTTAGTGAAGTGGTCAATGGCTACTAAGATAAAATGGTTGCCACTGGTAGACTGTGGAAGGGGACCTATGACATGCAAACTAATAGTGTGGAAAGGTTGTTGCAGGGTAGTTGGTTGAAATTGGTATCTAGTCTTGAAACCGAATTGTTTCTTGCACATAAGGCAGGCTTCCAAGACATCAACTATAGCTTCCATCATTCCATCCCAATAGTATCAATCCTTAAGCCACTCATAAGTTTTCTTTGCCCCTCCATGGCATAAAATGGAGTGAGCTTCAAGGATGACAGGTACTCATTCCGAGGGTCAGAGGTAAGGCAGCCACTTTGCCCCCACCTGCTTAAACAATTTCCTGTTTTCCACTTTGGTGTTGCATGAGTGGTGGGCCAACATCTTCTGAACCGGATTGTCTTCATCCTCACATTCATTGGGGGTCATTAATAGATCATGTAACCTTTCTGCCTCGCTATTATCCAAATGGAGGACTGGCAGGCGAGACAACCCATCCACATTCATATGACAATTTTGGCACGGTGTTAGATTTTTATATCATAAGGCTGGAGTTTTAGAGCCCAGCGAGTTAACCGCACAGTAGGGTCCTTCATATTTTGTAGCCACTTCAATGAAGCGTGGATAGTAACTACAATGAAGGTGGTCCCATAGAGGAAAGGGCGATAGTGCTTTATAGCCAACAAAACAGCCAAGCACTCCTTTTCTGTTACGCTGCTATTGCGTTTGGGCTTTGAAAGCATCTTACAAAAATAAGATACTGGATGATCAATAATAATTTCATCTAGTTGGGCTAAGATGGCCCCAATGGCGTAGTCTGAGGCGTCCATAAACAGGATAAAGGGTTTTTGTAATTTGGGTGCCATAGGATAGGGCGTCGTTGTAGTAGCTGCTTCAGGGTCTCAAAAGCGGCTTTTTGTTCAGCGCCCCATTGGAAGGGGATATTTTTCTTCAGTAAGCGAACACGTGGCTCACTGAGTTGTGAGAACTTAAATATGAACTGATGGTAATACCTCATCATCCCTAGAAATAACTGTATATCCCGCAATTTCTTAGGGGGAGGCATATTTGCAATGGCTTCGACCTTGTTCTGTAGTGGTTGAAATTTCTTTTTGCGAAATGGAGTGGCCAAGGAAATCCAATTTTCGCTGGAAGAAGGTGCACTTTGATGGCTTCAATTTGATATTTGATTTATGTAACATTCCAAACACCTCCTTCAAGTTATCCAGGTGGTCATTGAAGGTTTTTGAGAACACAGTAATATCGTCAAGATAAATGATAACGCAGGTTAGCTTTAAGTCTTGCAAGATGTGATCCATCACACGATGAAAAGATGCAGGTGCGTTGCACAACCCTTGGGGTAATCACGTGGGTTGGTAAAGACCTTCACTGAAAATGAGAGCGCATTTCTCCTGATCCTGTGGAGAAAGGTCCATTTGCCAATAGCCACTGGCCAAGTCCATGGCTGAGAAGAAATTCAAGCTGGATAGTTGGGCCAGGGCATCATTGATGCAAGGGATAGGATATCTATCCTTCTTCGTGAGGTTATTTAGCTTGCGGTAGTCCATGACTACCCGGTGAACTCCATCTTTCTTCTTATTTACCAACAGTGGGGAAGACCAAGGGCTTTGAGAGGGAAATAATAACCCCGCATCCAGTAACTGTGTGAGTTCCATCCTCATATGCTGTTCCTCCACCTTCGACTTATAATATGGTTTTGACTGAATGGGATGGGCATCACCCACATCAATGGAGTGGCACCAGACCTTCATATCTCCATAGTCATGAGCTGACTTAGAGAATATGTCGCTATAGTCATTAAGGAGATTATGATCTTTCTCAAGCTCAGTTGGGGTTAACTCATTCGAGATATGGACGTTTGGTAAGGCACACACCAGGTTGTCCGTTGGCAGGCCCAAATCTGCCATTGAGCCGATGGAGTGGATCTGTTCAACATCCTCCACAGGGATTAAAAATCCTCGGCCAACCTCTTGGTGTTTCCATATGATCATGTCCTTTGCGGTGAGGTTTCCCAACAGTAGAGTAATGGGTCGCTGATAGGCTGGGTCTAGTAGCCCAGGTAATATACGAGGCTCCAAAGGACTAAGGCCCTCAACACTTATGAGGTACAACAAAAAGTGGCGTGGGATTTGGAGCGTGATTTTTGTGTCAACCACTCGTTGTTCACCTGGCTTAATCACCACCTAATCTTCCGCATAAAATGGAATACCATCACTAGCCTCCAGTGAATCGGGCAATTTCTTAGTGTTGCGCCCAGAGGTGACATAATGTAAAGGCAAAGAGGAAAAGGGATATTCAACCAGGCAGGTGTAGTCATTCTTGTTAGGTTCTTTGTTGGGTAAGACTAATGGAACTTCTTAGTTCATTAGAGATAGGAACCCTTGCTTCATGTTGATGATGCCTTCATACTCAATCATAAACCGATTACCTATGTACATATCATATGAGTTATTATCTAAGTCCACGCGGGGGCTAATAGGATAGGCTTCCCAGTGCGAATGGGAAGGGAAGAGTAAGCGCCAAGGGCGCTTTTACTATTTGGGCCCGCAGTTCCAAAATCCTTGGTAAAATCCAAGTCAGGCATCAGTTTAATCTTTTTCGTCATCTGAGATGAGATTACATTCACTGGGGAACCTGTATCCATGATAGCCATCACCCAGACTTTGTGAATGACTACTTCAACCTTAGTAAGTGTGCTTCCAAAGCTGGGTGACAGCCTAAGACAACCTTGAGATGGAAATTGCAGGTTAATTTGCGTGTGGTCTCAGGATGAGTCTCCAGAAAAGACTACATGGTATGCCCTCGCTGTAGAGGGCAAATTAAGATTAATAGGAGCTGATCAGCATCGTTGGCTGTGTCAATAATCGCCATACAACCTATAACTTAGCGGAGGTAAGTATCCTTGGGTATGGTAGTTTCATCTACTCCTTTGGCATTTAGGCAATTAGGGACCTCCACCTCCGCGGGAGCTCCCAATAAGTAGTACCCAACATCTTTGTAACCTCCTCAGAGTTGGCCTCATGGGTATTTTCAACCACGGGCAATGTTGCAATTGAAGTAGGGGAGACAGCTATGAGAGGTTAGGTAATTAGCTTCGTTTTAACTGGCATTTCCACTTCTCCAGTAGTTCTGGAGGATATACCCTTAGGGCGCGCACCTATCAGCTGAGATGTAGGGGAAACCACAGTAGGGGTCTCCGCTTTACATTTATGAGGGATGTCCATTTTAAGTCGCACCGAAGAAGCAGGTTTTTCAGGGAGGATAGGCACAAGTGGCCTCACTTCCAACAGTATAATAGGCAGCAGCTCACCTAAAGGAATATGGGCAACGTCTAACAAAGCCTCTTTTATATCGCGGAAGGTTGTAAAGTGGCTTTTCACTGAGATGATATGCCCGGCGAGAGAGAGGGTTGTGAAGCTAACCCTGTTAATATGGCAGCGATAGCATCATCCAAGGTAAGCAGGTTAGATGTAGTTAGCCTTTGAGCAGTGAGATAGAAATGCTCAGCGAAACTAATGAGGGTATTACCCTCATACATGGTAAGGCGCATGAAAGCCTGTTTCTCCCTGTATAAACTCGCTTGGATTCGAATTCAGCCAAGAGGGCCTTCTTAACATCTGGCCAGGTGTGCTGAGGATTTAGGTGAGGAACGATCAACTCTTGATCTTTGCGGCTTAAACAGGGAAGAATGTACTGAACTTTTTGTTTATCAGTGGCGCCATCCATCGCATCTTTATAAACGTACAAAAAGGAAGCAATGCTCTCTCACCTGGGGTGTATCTGTCCTTTATAGGTAATCATAACGGCCTTTGCTCTAGCTTTTTGAGACGGGAAAAAGAGCTGGCTAGTTGCTTCTCAAGAGCAACTAATTGTGATTCAGTTGAAGAAGAACCAGAAGAGCTGCTCACGTTTACAGCCTCCATGTTAGTAACCACAGTTTAGTGTACAGGCGTGCCCCCTGTAGTGAGAACCAAATTGTCAGAATCCAGCAAGGGTTATGCTCGCTGGTGCTATGCGCCGCTGAATCCCACAATGGAATATTTAAAATAAATAATAAACTACTAAGAAAACTAAGTTTTTTACTTTTTGTTTTTACTTGTGCGGGGCAAACCAGAAAAGCTCCCCTCTTCAATACTAGTATTTCATATTTTAACTAGTTTGAATATTGGGGCCGTGGAAATTTGAGGCTATAGTGTCAAAAAGCTTAGTCGTATGAATTAGGAAAAATAGGCTTCAGCCTATTAGGACAAAAGAAAATATTCTGGAGTAGAACAAACCCGTGTGGTAATGATTTGATAAATTGCACCCAATCACCGGCGGGTAAAATCTTCTCACCTCATTTCAGCCTATTTTGCCCCAAAAGATTCTTATTTTGGAGCTGAGAAGGCAGATGTCTGACAGAAAGAAAGCTACTACTGGGAGGGAATCATGGATAACATCATCAAAGTCCTGGATTCCTGTCTGACATGTAAAAAGCAATCCAACTATAAAAGCAAATAATAGTATTTACCTACCACTCCGCAACAGCCCTTCCACACAATAAGCCTAGATGTGTTTGGCTCTCTACCACAAACTATGGGTGGAAATCAATATCTTTGTAGGGATTGATCACATTACCAAATGGGTCAAGGCTGTGGCTCTTCCAGCTCAGACGGCCAAAGCCACTTCCACTTTCCTCCATCAGTATATCTTCACTCAACATGATTTCCCACAAGTTTTGCTCTGTGTAATGGTAAAAACTTCACCTCCCAAGCGTTAAGGTCCTCAGTACCTCCATGGGCACGCAACAGCTCTTTTCTGCCCATTAAACCCTTAAACCAATGGTACCGTGGAAAGAGCTAATGGGACCCTGATTTCTATATTACAAAAAATGGTCACTTTTGACCCCATTCACTGGGATCTGTACTTACCAAGTGCCCTCATGACTACAGGATCAGTTACCATCGGATCCTTAAGATGTCTCCATTCATGTGTTTAATGGATGGGAACCTATAGTGCCAACATTAAGAGCCAAAGACAATTTCACTAATAGGATTTACCCTGAGCAAGCCATGAAGAAGTTGTCTCAGCACATCATTCAGTTAGAATCAGAGGCTATAACTAATTTAGCCAAAATATCACAAAAAAAGGTCTAGCACTAATGAGCTCCGGCCACCTCTTCCTTCCTTCCAAGTATCTGACTTGGTGCTTTAAACCACTATTGTGTCACCCCTAGAAGGGAGAAACTCGGGTCTATTTGGGAAGGACCTTTTCTAGTCACTTACAAGCGAGGGGAGGTGTACTCAATCAAATCCCTTGCCAGGAGTTATCAACCTTGTTCATGGCTGATTCTTGCAGCAGTTTTACTCCCCCAAACATTCTTGAAGGTGTTGATGTCAGACAAACACAAGTCTTTTTATAAAAAAAGTGGTCTGGGGGTAAATGGTGAAAAGATCATTTAAAAGACTCTGGTCAATTCCTGGTGGAACTCCTCTTATCTGGGTAACACTTTACAAGTTCTTCTTGGGCAAATACCACTTATTTGGGTAGTCAAAATTGTGCAGATTATGTGGCGAATTCACGGGAGTCCATAGGAGGCTCCTCCCCAGGCCTCATCAAACTTAGTACAATCTATCCCGCAGAGACTGGTCCCTTTATAGGGTCAGAGGGGGTTCAGCAAGGTGAAAATATTTTCCTGCCTTTGGGTTGGTCTATATCTAAAAACCCTGCCTCACATGTTCATCTTCCCAGCTGTTACTTCCCCATCTGCCCTTGTATTGAAGCGAGGAAAGCCTTAACTGAGCTGATAGGTAAATCCCAATATTCTCTAATTCTGATGTTACTAAGCAATCCGAACTTTGAGGCTTGACATTAAAGTACTAGCATCAACTTATTATGAGGGTTTGCTTCTTGACCCTCTTATCAATATTAATAAAAACCTATAAAAATCAATCTTTTATCTTAGTTAAGGATTTTTTTTTAAAATAAAGTGGTCATAACACAATAAGTTTATTTTGCAGTTAGTAACCTTCTTCTCCTGCAATTAATTGTTGGATTTAGGTGAAAAACGCACCTGTGAGCATAAACAAAAGCCTAAAATCCAAAAGTGAGAGCGGCTTTGTTTACTTTCTCTATTTCAAAAGAAGCGCTATGAAGGAAGCCACTACCAAAAAAAGTGTATCACATACATTTTATCAAGCTACATTACAAAAGAGGGCATGGTCCTATATCTAAAAGTAACTTCATGTATGTTTCCAAGTCAAAGATGCCTATCTTAGTAGTGGGCCCAACTTAAGATGGAGGCGGCCACACGTTTTTGTTTATGGGTGCCAAATGAAATTGATATTAAAAATATAATACAGCGCTAAAGCAGCTATCATAAACAGCCATATTATATGAGGAAGGGGGGTGAGGGATTTCAGGGTCGAGGCTGATTGAATGATGACTGAGCTTCAACTTGGTTATGATAATACCAGTGAAGAGCCCAGAGTTCTAGGGGCACAGTTGTCCTAGTAACATTAAATTACGAAATCCTACATGTAATCTGAGGGGTAAATCTGCAAAATTATACTAAAAGCCCATAAAAATCCAGAAGGCTGCAATGGTGACAACTGCAGGTATTAATAGGCAACCCCATATAGCGGGAGAGGCAGGGATATAACAGCTCCTATAAGTTCCACAGCTGTTGGTATGGTATAAGAACAGATCAGAATTGCATTGGAGCATGCATTGGATGTATTGCGCCAAACTGGTGGTTGATCAGCAAAGTAAACCAAGTTGCAGGGGGCGCAACATGTGTGGCAGATTGGCAATAGTGATTGAGATTTGTCCATTTTAAAAGTACAATCCCCATGTGGTTAGTCACTGAATTGATAATTCAAAATAATTGCTTACGCATATTGAAAGCATCTTGTAGATGATGGCGAGAATTGCCTATTGACTTAGGAGCCTGAGCATATGGTGTGGAAGGCGGAATACACAGAATGTTAATAAGGAAATAATAGGTTACTTTCAAAGGAATTTTAATAGAGGAAATAGACTGGCAAAATAAGTTATGGATGGCTGATGCCTTTATAGTAGGGGGAGGGAGAATAGGAGGGGAACTCAAAGTACTATCCTGGACCATGCCCCTGTGCATATATTTATTAGATGGGATTGAAAATGTATTTATGGGTCTATTAATCGTCAAAAAAGATCAATATTAAATCATAATAACTTCTGATAGCAGGTTGGTGAACATTTTAGTTTGGTAGAACCAAATTTGCATGGATTTGTGCAGACTAATAAATTGGCGTGGACAGTTTTAAATGATCTGTTTCAATTTTTTATTGGTTAGAATAACTTTGGCAGATAAATCAAGTATGAGGTTCAATCAAAAATCCATCACAATTAAAAATGACCTGATTTCACTATTTTGGCATTGAGAAATTTAAGGAGAATTTCGCCTTTTTCATTATAACCGAATGATCTTGACTAAGAGTGAGATGAGCCCCAGGGTACTGCCAGAGGCCCCTAGACTGAACTTCCTCCATGAAACCCCTTTTAACGTCTTCATCAAAGTGGAAGAGGAAAAGGGGTAGAGAGGAGTATCCTTGGTGGGCAAGGCAGTAACCCATGCTCATCTACCACATGAATAAGGTTACTAAAAATGCTTAAGAGGAGCCACAGAAGGCTTTGGGACCTTCTTACACCTGAAGGGAAATTGCTCATGGCTAAGTGGAGGGGCTGTTCATCTAGACTTATATTATTCTTTCCTTTAGGAGTAGTCTACTGTTTGTCTGTGGGAGCATCCCCTACTCCTCGAGCATGAGGCATTCACTTCTCACACAAAAAAGGGCCCAATAAAGGTGGCTGTACCCTTTTCATCCAGGGCGATCTCACCCATGTGGTGAACAAAAGGAGTGTGACAACCTACCGTTTGAGGGTTCCTTCTTTCCCACCCGTTTTAAACACAAGTGAGTTTCTAAGAGAATCAGGGAAGTGTGTTCTGAGGTCACAATAGGAAGAGAACGCCATCCAACTGGTAATGGTGAGCATGTCGCTCCAGTGCTTATATCAGGGTATGCTGAAGGGGAGAAGGCTTTTAATCAATTGGGAGTTTCAACTTCAATATAAATCTTGGGTTGCACCAATAGTAAAAAAATCTGAATAAATTGGGCGGACCAAACCCAAAGAAAAAGAATGCGGTAAAACCATTTAATACCCAGTGGGAAGGGGCCCCAAGCCCTAATTATGGGTGCTTCCAGTTGCCCAATGAACAAAGTGACGCTGAGCCAAGAAAATTTTTGGTTGGAGGAACAGGTTAGTGAAGAAACTTAGTGGGATTCAGATGTCCAGCGGAAGGCCAAATATAGCGTTGAGTTAGTTGCAGGATTTCATTATGCCAAAGTCAGTTGGGTTCATAACAACTTCATTTATAATTTTCAGTTTCTTCTCAAGTTTTTAGGCCTTAATGCAGCCATCCCTCACTTGTACGGTTGTTAGTCAAATTTTACTTTTAGTTTCCAATAAACTACTCTCTCCCAACCAAAAATTTACTTTTAGTAAAATTTCAGAATTTGCCAACTCAGTAACTCTGAACCATGTTTCTTGGGCTGTGTCATGTTTGGGCCTAGTGGCCATTTCTCACCAATCTGCTCCCACCGTTGTCAAATGGGGGTATTTCATGCATCCTTATTGGGGATATCCCCATTTGCCAACGCTCTCTGGCGTAAATATGTGCTGATGATGCTGAAGATCCTATCTCCCCGCCAGGCAAGGTTTTGTGACCTCACCACATTATCTATTACTAGTGGCCCTGAGAGAATCCTAGCCCCTATGGTAAGGCTGAAGAGTCCCCCATGCCCGAATCTTTTGGCCCCTCAGGGGCGCTTTTTGGTTACTTGTAAGGTTAATGGTTACAGCGGCCTTCATCCATCATTTTCTGTTTGCCTCCACCCTTCTTATTATCAAGTCACTCAGACGTCAATGCCTTTGGCAATATGCTTTATTTCTGAGAGCTCATTCACCCCAACTGACAGGCCATTCTCGTTCTATCTGACAGATCCATGACATGATTTTCCAACCCATTGTGTCTGCCATTTCCACCCTTGTGTTCAAGTTGGTTGATGAAGTGGTTACCATTTACCAGATGAACTTGCACTCAGTAATTTGCCTCCTGTTTTTATTTAGTTGATTGATGCATTTGTGCATTTCTCCAAGATGGAGGCTGGGGATTTTCTCACAAGCCGCGTCGCCTAGTTATTCCAGCATCAGTTACATCCCACCCTTGCGGGGTTGTTTCATCAGCTCCATTTTTCAAGATTGCCACCAGGAGCTTGACGCCCTCACTGAGCTGCAAGTGTGATTTTCGATTTCTCTAGCAAGTTCCACTACCATGATGGATGCCCAACAGAGTGTGACCTTGTTGGACGCAGTTGAGGGTGACACCCACCATTAAGTTCGGGGTATCCTGCGCTCAGCCAACCAAGCTGAAGTTTTGACTACCCTGATCGCACTGGTATAATCAGTGTTGCAGGCGCCTTTCGCTCAATCGGCTCATTTGCTCCAATTATTTTCTTACTGCACGGATAAATTTTAATCTGGCTTTATTTGTAGAAGCTTTTCATGATTAAGCCCATGCAACTTAGCCTCCCGCTGGTCGTCATCATGGAAGTATTCTGAGATGCTTTGGATCCAACATCTGCTAACCATGCCATCTGGGCCAACCAGTAGAGATGGTGAAAAAATGTGTATGAAGGCGATACCTATTGTTGCCACACTCCGCTGGGTGTCCCCTGGGGCTAGGCTCTTTTATCCCCGTTGGAATATCCTGTGGTGGTCGCCCCAAGTTTTAGTCTTTCCCACACTCCTGGAATTAAAGTAATGGGGTTTGACAAAGGTGCAGTGCTTCACGATCCCAATGGTAATCCTAGCTCACTTTTTCTCCAATAAGTGAGGTTTCTACCATCGCCAAACAGATGGTCACCAATCCATTGTTTTCCCAGTTTGTGGATGCCCAGCGAAAGAAAATTGTAAAGTAGTACCAAGGTCTGGGTTCCAACCCCCTGACCGAACCATTTTCCCTGCCTAACTTCTTGATTTTTACCATACAGCTGGCAGAATCACTTGCACTTGCCAATAGACAGGACTTTTACTTATTTTTTGTTACCATTGGAAATTCAGATGGGTGCGCACTGAGTGTCATTTGAAGCCTTGGTAGACATGGGAGTGGTGGGAAACTTAATAGTTTGAATCTAGCACAGCAGCTGAGTTGGACTTAGATGTAGGGGCGTCAGTTCTGGGCGCGTCATCTGCTCCAATGTCGTCCTTTAATGTGTGATGACCGCTGGCCTTCTTGGTGCACCAATTTAGTTTATGTGATTGGTTTGTGGTGGTGCCCAATCTGCTATTTCCCAGTTATCCGGGGATGGGCTAGTGTCAAAAGGTGAAATCCATTTATACGCAAGCATGTTGTATTTTGTAAATATCCAGGTGGGAGGCTAATTTCCCCTATAAACACTTTACTACGGCATGGAGCCATAGCTCCATCAAGAAGCTCTATTCTCCCATGGGCTTTTTATCAATTTCCCCTCAGCATTAGCCGCATACCAGGATATATTTGATTTGAAAAAAGCTAATCATCTACTGCCTCACACTAGGCACAATATACCGTTCTGATTGACTCAAACATGATCAACAACAACTGTCTACTGTATCCTTACATGGCGGAGGAGGACAAGGCTTTGAAGTATGGTTAGATGATATGAATGAGAAGGGGTGGAGATTTAAGGAGACGTCCCCTATTGCTCGCCTATCTTTTTTCAGAAGGCTGATGGGACTCTGCGGCCCTTTATTGACTATATCATCTGAATAATATCATGGTACACTTTACCTTTCCCCTCCCCACAAGCAGATGATCACTAGGCGATCTCAGAAATCTAGGTTTTTTCTACGTTTGACCTTATAAATGCTTTTAACCAAATTTGAGTGTCTGAGGGCAAGGAATGGCTTATCTATATTCAGACTGGGAGAGGCATATTTTGGTTCCAGGTAATGCCGTTCATCCTGAAGAACAGTCCCGCCATGTTCCAAAATATTATATAAAATTTGCTGGGGGACAATAGGTTCACCTGCGTGGTGGCATATATTGATGATACCCTTGTTATTCCCTCATGCCTGAGAAGCTTGAGAAAGACCTGGAGGTGGTGCTGACCACTCTGCACAAGGAGGGAAATTATGTCAAGCCTTCTAAGCGCTAATTCTTCTGTGATGAGCTTACCTTCTTGGGTAATCTAGTCTTGAAAGATGATTACACAATACCTCTTAGACAGCTTGAGGCCATCCTCGAATGGCCTACCCTACAACTTAGAAGAAGTTTTGGAGCTTCCTGAGAACCATCATCTTCCTGAAAAATTTTCTTCTGCCCTTTCGCAGCTGGCCACACCGCTGCATCCCCTGACGGGAAAATGTGACGTTCTGCTGGACGGAGGAGTGCCAGCAAGCGTTCAAGGCCATCAAGCAGGTGTTTTTTCTCCACAGTTCTTAAGCACGCTGACCCATCAAGCCATTTATTGTAACATGTGACGCCTCATTCGCTGCAGTGGGTGCATTTGTGTTGCAGGAGTATGATTAGTTTTTACTCAGTGGCTTATTTTTTCCATAAATTTGCTTTTTCTGAACAAGCCTAAAAATTCTACAACAAGGAGTTGGCCGCCATAGCATGGGTTTTGACCCACTGGCGGTACATTCTTCAAAGTGCTCAGCAAGAGGTAACTGTGTGGATGGATCACCAAGCCCTCTTGTCCTTTTGTAACCTCAGAAGCTGGCACACAGTCAAGTGTGGATATATTGCAATCTTTGTGCTTAAATTTTAATTACATGTTCATCAAGGGAGCGTTGAATGTGCTCCCTGATCTTTTGAGTCAAAATCTTGCGCTGTGTCTGGTTGAGGCGAAAGAGCAAGAACTAATCACAGTTATCCCGCCAGCCCAAAACTTAGCCTTTGCTCCTCCTTCAATTTTGGTGGCAGATTTGGGTCTGGAAGCACCCATGGTTTCAAGGGTTTTAGCAGCCCAGGTAGATTTTGCGTAGGGTCTGGAGTTATTGGATCAATTGTCACTTCCTATGCGTAAGTGGTCCATTTATCTAAGGGTGGAGGGACACATTTAGTTCAAGTCCTTCTTGTGGGTGCCACCCTTCTTAGCAACGAAGTTATCCAGATGTACTATGAACCCCCTGCAGTGGTCACCCAGGCACCAAAAAAGGTCTTGATATAGTTAAACAGACATACAACTGGCCTGGCCTGCACAAGGATATTCCAGAATGGATCACAAATTTAATGACGTGCTCGTGGGCTAAGTTGGACCAGTCAGGTAAAAATGGGCTCCTTCACCCCCTACAGCAGGCGGAGGGCCCATGGACTTTAGTGTCTGATGACTTTATTGTAAGCTTCCTAGCTACAATGGGCTTATCACCATAATGGTGGTAGTGGATAATCTCACCAAATTCCCCTAATCATTCCCTGTTCTTCTTCCATTACTTCCAAGGAGATGGCCAAACTCTCCATGCGCCATGTATTCTCAATGTTTGGGTTACCATAAGAGATCATAAGTGACTGGGGGACCCAGTTCATGGTGAATTTTGGAACAAACTCCTCGCAATGTCAAAACTTATGCCATGTCATTTAACAGCATACCATCTTTAGTCAGATGGGAAAACGGAGCAGGTAAATCAAGCTCTTGAGCAGTACTCAGTGTTACACCACAGATGCTCAGGACACCTGTTTGGATGACCTTCCGCTTATCAGTTTGCATATAACAATGGAACACGTTCATCGACAGGGTTCTCACCCTATAAGGCAACACTGGATACAACCTCTTGTTCTCAGTGGCCCATGTCTTCTTACTGCAGTATCAGCCGTGGCTGACCATGCTCAACATATTTGCAGCACCCAGTCTCTGGTTTAGAAACACCTGATCAAGGCTATCAGCAATTATAAGCGTTTCATAGACTGGAACATTTACTGGTGCACAATATTATTAAGAGCCCACATGTCAAGCTGGATATATGCCACTTGCATATTCAGGTGCCTTCCTGCAGATTTGCAAGCGAAGGATCCAGGCCCCATCTGGTGTAGTCATCCCTGGGCAACAGGGCAGTTTGCCTGAAGCTTCTGGCCCATTGGAAGCAGTATTTTTTGTTCCACACGTCGCAGATGTCCTCATTTGAGGGGTGATTCTGTTGGAACCCAAGCATTTTGTTAATGAAGGTTGGAGGAGGCTGAGGTCAATGCCATTTTGGCTTCCTGGCAGTCGTGCCATTCAGTTTAATACCTGGTGTTTTGGAAAGGTTTCCCAGGTTATGAAAACAGTTATATTATTGCCTGGGACTGCGTCAATTGTTTTAAGCTGGTGAAAGACTTCCACGCCACCTACCCTGATGCTTTTCAGCCCCCCCAGAAGCTCGCCATACTGATGGTAATCAAACTCTTAAAGGCCCACAAAAACGTTGTCTTGGATCAGTTCCCCAGTGGTGTGCTCCCCCTTTTCAAAGAGTCATTGGATTATGTAAGTCAGGGGGCATCCCCTGCACTTTGACCATGACGTGTTCCCTTTTCACACAGAAAAGGACTTTTAAAAGGTGCCCCCCTCATCACACAGGGAGAACTCACCCATGTGGGAGACAAACAGTGGGTGATGGCCTACACTTTAGGGTCACTCCTTCACTGCCTAATTTAACCATGTGTTGAGAATTTTTCATTTCTCAATACTAGGTGACATCATTAGTATACCAGGCCAAACAGTATGAAGACTGCTGGCCCTTGCCTTTTCACAATCATCGGTGACCTTTCCATACAAAATTTCAGGGTAGCCCACCAACTCAGCTGACCAACAACTTCTCCTTCTGAGGCATGACCAACCATTATAGATCAGAGGTCCTCTCCTGGGACATGTCCAATAATTGTGGTTCAGCGGCCTCTATATTGATTACCTCAGGTTTACTCCCCTTCAATCCTTCCAGTCCTTCATTGTTGCTGCTAGTTGCCCAAGTTCCCATGGGGTTTTTCATCTAGTTAAAGGTTGGTAGTTGGTTGCGCCGACCACTCCAGGTGTTTTAACCCAGCTCCTAACAACTGGGGATCTTGAGTCCCACCTCTACAAGCTAAGGTTTGGAGCTTGGAAGATTAGAAGATTGGAAGATAGAAGATAGAAGATCTTTTTATTAAGAGGGAGATCAAACTATTTATAGGCATTTCTTTCATGTCCACATTATTGGCATTTATTGCAGGCATTGTCAGCACTCACTTGCGATTCTCCCTGCTTAACATTTTTCATCACTCTCTGGCGATACTTGTCATCCTCAATTGTCAGTGTTTATGTCAAACCTCAATTTGTTGAAATCCAAATTAATTAAATATATTGACATCCTCATATTAAGTTGCTGGTGTCAAATTTAACCAAAATGCTGTTGGAGATTATTCCCAATACTCTTGTGAAGTCAAAATGTGCTTTGAGTTTATTTGGATTTTATTAAATGGTTTGACATCCTTGGCATAAGTCAACGGTCCTCCAAGGTTTGACTTTATTCCAGAAATCCCACAATCACTTATACATTGAGTTGGTGCGGGGATAAAAGCCTGCCAAGCTTAAACTATTAGTATTGTTAGTTTGACATCCTTGGCACAAGTTGCCATTGTCAAAATTATCTGAAAACTCTATCGGGATCATCCTCTGATACTTTTTGATGTCAAACTTAAGTAATTCGTCATCTAAATTGATAATATTAATTATCTCAATATCCTCAGCCTCAGTTGACAGTGTTGATACCCACCAATCTACCTATTGGGGATGATGCCTGATATTTTTTTGATCATGCAGATCAAGACAGCTCAACCCAGCCAAATGAGGAGCACAAATTGCTGTATTATCTTTTTTTTAGTACTAGATGGTCCCAACCCAACAAATTGCTGTATTATCATTAAATAAAGAATAAAAAATTAGAAAAAATTAATTGGCAATCATCTTGTATTAATTATTATACTAATTTTGTTAATATGTGAGGAAGATCACCTGGTTAAAAATCTGAAACCATGAATGAGCTTTTTAAGTGAATCATGTAAGTTTGTGCTGATGTCATGGTAGAAAGAGAACGCCACTCATAGAGTAATGGTGAGCACGTCGCTCCAGTGCCTACGTCAAGGTCTGCTGAAGGGGCAAAGATTCATAATCAATTGGGACGTTCAACTTCATTAATAGTGTTGAGTTGCTCTGAAAAGGAAAAAAATCTGAATAAATCAGGGGAAACAAACCCAGTGAGATCAAATGTGATAAATCCATTTGATACCCAGTAGGACAGGGCCTCCATGCCCTGGCCATGTGCTCTTACAGTCACCTACCAAAAAAAGCGATGCCAAGACAAGGAAAAATCGTGGTGGGAGGGAAAGTTAAGGGGTGAAACTCAAGTGGGAGTCAAATGGCCAGAGGAAGGTCAATTTGGCGTCAAGTTAGTTGCGAAATTTTTGTTCTGAAAATTTTTTTGGGGTTTGTAACTTCTTTGTTTATGCATTTTCACTTATTACCCAAGTTTTAAGACCTTAAGGCAACCATCCTTCACTGATAGAGTTATCAGTCAATTCTATACCTTTAGTTTTTCAATAAACTACCCTTCTCCAATCAAAAATGTTTCTTTTAAAAAAGTTCTCAGATTTTGCCATTAAAACAACCCCAGACCATGTTACTTGGGTTGCATCATATCTGGGTCCAAGTTACCATTCTCACCACGCAGCTCCCCACCTTTGTCAGGTGAAGGTATCACATGCATGTTTTTTGGGGTTATTGCTGTTCACCAATGCTCTCTGGCATAAAGATGTGTTGATGATGCTAAAGATCCTATCTCCCCATTAGGTGAGTTTTGAATGGTTGACTATGTCTAAATCTTCAGTATGTAACCAAAAATATCCTAATTTATCTGAACTCAGGATTTGTACCTAGTGATTCCACTTAATAAATTTCAACTATGATGACATGGACTCAAGGGCTTTGTTGGTTAGGCCAGACAATAATAATAGATGACTTAATAACATGGCATGTGGGTTTTATTAATCTATGTTAAAATTAGTTTTTAATGTCAATCAAGTTTTAGATCAAATTAATTACTAATTAGTGGTACAAATCGCCTTGGTATGTGCTGCCAATTGCTTGAGAGAGAGAATTGGTTCAGCTATCTGCAGACGCGTCTGAAATGCTATCTTGAGAATATTGACGAAATTTACACTGAGCCTGAGGCTCTGCAAGATGCCCTGAGTAAAAAATTGTAGACCCTCAAATGAAATTTTATGTGTTCTCTGGCCAAGTGCCATTGAAAACGAGACATCATGGCTAAGATGTGGTGAACATCAAACCCTATAAATTATCTCCAAGTTGATACTAAGATACTAATACAACACAATCAACTATTACTACAAGTTCTTAACTTATAAGGTTTTTTGTTTAATCCTTTACTTTGTATTAAGTTGAGAGTTTATATGGAATCAGTATTATCAGGGCAGCGTTACATCATCCAAGTAACAGCAGGAGAAAACAACTTTGAAGTTCTATTACCTAGGAGTTATATCTTGAACTATAGTCACCGTCTGGTCTATTGTCATCATACAATAGATGTTCAAAACTCCACCATACTGCAAAAGAAGAATCAGCCATCTGTATATACTAAAAATTTAACAAGTGGCGCACATGTCTTGGAACGCAGATGGTGACCACACTGATCAGGGGAGCAACCCTGGCTATATTGATTTTTCAAAGATGAATGTAAAAAATTTTAAGACTTAGAGGACATAATGAGCCATCAAATCTATAATCTCACTAAAGAAGTTTCTTTTTATTAATGAGGCAAACAATGCTCTACATAAAGAAGTGGGTCGTTTATAGAAAAAACCGCTTAAAAGATCAAATGATTTTTGCTCTTTAATTACAAATAACCAATCTGAATAAGAAAATTGCAATATTGAAGGATAGTCAAAGCCAGCACACCCAAAGCGATTTTACTGACTGTCAGAATTTTAACCAGTTGGAATCCTCAAATGATGAATCATTATTTGGGATGAGATGTCCAATCCTGGTGGAATGTCTTATTGACTGAATTTCGTGTATTTGATATGATCTATGGTTAGTTGCTCCCCAATTTGGGTTGAGCCAAAATTAGTATTCTGCTGAGATTGGTATTAGGTTCAAGTGGGGCCAATTGGTGGCCCCAAATTAGTATAAGGATCACCGGCAACTTATAGCTGAGGATGATCCAATTGATATCAGTGAGCAGAATCAGTGTTTGATGCCAACTGCCATTCATGGTCCAATGTGTTATTTCCAGCGGAAAGCTGATGTATTCACTTCAATCGTTCATCCATGAATTCACAGCCTGAAAATCCAATGTTGGTGGATCATCAATTATGAGTTTGAGGTTTCTGAGGTTGTTTCTGGTGCCTCGTTTAGTATAATTATTATTGCCTGAATAAGGTGAACTCTAATCAGTTGACTGAGATAAATTGAGAAGAGATGTTTGCAAGATGCTGAGATATTCTGAGTCAAGCGAGCGACTGAAGTTATTTCTGGTGTATTATTATCAACTTGAAGGTTGAATCCAAATTTGACATTTGATCAGACTAATTATTTATATAGCTCACCAGCGACTTAAGGCTGAGGATGAGCCAAAACTAATTTAGACATTGGGAGGGACGGAGCAAGAGGTTTGATGCCAGGGAAGAGAATAATGTAGAGAAAGAAGAAGAAGAGTGGTTGGCTGGAAGAACCAGTTGAAGAGCTGATAAGTCGGCGGTGGGTGCAGTAGCCCTTTTGTAAATAGTATAGATACCAGGCGCTTCCTTCTCCATGAATATCTCCCTTTGCCTAATCTACTTTTTGTTATAAGTTTATTATTTATTTTGTTGGTTAAGATAAGGCTAGGGGATCCCAGAATGGCACAGATTATGCTGTTGTTATTTTTTCCCATATTCCCAGCATGCTAGATTACCTGGTGTCACTAGGGGAAAATTCCCTAAGGCGAAGTGAATCAGAAATCAGTTAGCCTAAATTCTGGAGGAACTACAGTTGGGGGATTTTAGGATATTTTCCTAGTTGTATCCATTGGTGATTGATTCAGATGAATGTCTAATATCTCATCGGGCAGAGTAGCCAACAAATAGGGGCATCTGATAGTGATTAACTATCAGGTGTACTGATTGGGATCGGTTGGGTTTCATTACAAGTGATTGGGAATGAATAGTGAGTTGCAAGGCGAGTGATGCCGCCTGAAACTAGTGAATTGATTGGTTGGGTAAAATGACCTGCCATAATGGGTAAAAAGTCCCATTACCTAAGCAGGTCACTAGCCAATTATGGTTGGTTTACTTGGATTGAGAGGAAAACGTTAGGGACACGTTTTCTGACTCTTTCCATTTGAGGTCTTGAGGATGTCCAATGACTGAATCCTAGCCAGGATGGGGAAGACCATCGCTGCTGAGACGAGGAAGGGTGATTCAATGGCAACGGCTGCCATTTCATTGAAGAGGTATCAACTGAGGGTTTCACAGCCCAATCTCCTACTATATAATTCCTTAGGATTCACATAAATAAAAAACATTGAAAAACACAGACATTGAATACCATCTTTTAGTATCATTAGTATTATTAGTAATATTGTCAATTCAGTTATAGTTAGACCATCAGCATCCAGTGTGAAGTTCCATCTCAAGGATATCATTGCATAAGGCAATAATTGGAAGACTCTCAGAGAGAAGAGTAGAGATCTGAGCAGGGATCTAGAGATGAAGGGAACCACAATAAAGGATAGCTTCCAACTTTGTTTTGGGCTGAAATAGACTGTCATCAGGAGATCTTGACAAAGATCAGGTGGACAGTAATATAGGGAACAAATCCCTATGAGTACGACTTATCAAGTATTTAATTGGAAGTACTGGCTGAACCGTTGGGCAAATAAGTTTGAACTCAACTACGGATTATAGTCTCCATACTATTTTTGGATAATACATTCTATACAATGTGATGTGCACAAGGAAATTGAACCTGTGCAGTAAAAAGGTTACTGGGTTGATGACCAATAATCAACTCTTAAGTAAATTTTTACAAGTTGGTGCTCACCTCAGGGGGTAGTTGAGTATTAGTTTATTATAATGTTGTACAAAGAAGATGTTTCTAATTTTAAAAAAGAAGTTACTGAAGGATAATGAAGATAGAACGTGAAGAGGATCACGTTCAATGGCGTTCACCCAGATCAGCAGTGGAGCTCCAAGTGAAACAATATGAAGATACTCAAGTTCAGGGAAAATAACTTGCATCCTAGATATGAAACTACCTAGTGCTGCAAGGAAACCAGTTCACCAGACATCTACATGAGGTGAAGAGTTTCAGCAGGGCAAACTCGGCTTGAAATTGGGTCTTCTGGAAATAGTCCTGAGGAACAGCAGGATCAACTCAGGTTGAAATTGGATCCACTTTAAATAATCTTGAGGAGAGAGTGTTTAGATGAGGCATTGGACGAAATAAGAAATTAATCTGGAGAATTTAAATTGCTATACCAATGAAGAGATGAAGTCAGAATAGGAAATGATTGATTCAAGATAGTGTAGGAAATTGTTTGACTTAATAACTTTCAACCACTGATCAGAAGTTTCTAGAGACGAGTTCATCAATTCAGGAGAAAGTGGATGAAGCTAACAAGGCCAGAACGACCTGTGTAATTAAAGAGAGCAATGAAGGCTAAAAATCTTTTTCAGGAGAAAAAATGAGCTGGACAATCAAATCAAACTGTTGGCTGATGAGATACAAAGATCTGAAAGTATTAGTTGCCAAATAAGAGATTAAATAAGGGCCGGTTGGACGAATTTCCAGTCGGGATTAAAGGCCTAATTGAGGAGAACCGCCCAAAGTTAGCAAGTATAGCCTATACATGAGGAGACAGCGCTGCTGGTCGTATAAGAAGAAAGGTCAATACTAATTGGTAGTATTGAGCCTAAGAGAATATAATTGCAATGTTCCCAGCGGACCAGTGAACCATTAAATGGTTATGTCCTGAGATTTTGGTCAAGTCCTAGAAGAGGGCCACAGAACCAAATGGTTGGTTAAATGTTAAGAGGATAAGATTTTGAACCATGATAACTGGTAGGTTTAAGTACCCATGACCCAGTTAGGATGAAGAAAAAAAGGACCTCTGAGCCTTTTTGTAGATTGCAAGTTCCATTGCAAAAGGAAAGTACAAAATATAAAATATTAAAATATCGACTTTATGGTCTAAGAGTTCCAGACCTAAGAAGCGACAAGAAATCCTGACAGCTGAATGGAGAAAATTCCACCCTCAATGAGATGACATTTTTGCCCAGGGTAGCTGAAAGTATCAACCTATTGGTTAATTAAGAGCAACTCGCTGATCTGTTGGAAGGCCAGCAAGAGGAGATGATCAAATTATTGAAAAGTATTGGAGAATATTCCCCAAAAATGACCAGGAATTGGGACACACATGAAGTGAATTGCAAGGTCAATAATGTGGAAATCTGCTGATCAGGCCAAATTGAGATGATTCCACGATTTTGGGTCTCTTGATAGAATGGTATTACCGGCTGAGGTGGCCAAAAGCATCAACCTATTAATTGATCAAGAGCAGCTCGCTGATCTGCCAGAAGGGCAGAAGGAGGAGGTTCTTAAATATTTGAGAAATATAGGAAAAGTTCACTCAGGTCAACCACGATTTGAGATGTGCACGAGATGTAATTCACAAGGTCAACACCAGGGAAAATATTCTGATAAGAATGAGACCAATCCGAAGATTGAAAGCCACTGAAGCGGTAGTGTAAGATGAGATCAGCAAACTAGTGAAGCATGGGCTTCTAGTTCCGTCGTCAAGTTCTTGGGCAAGTCTGATTCTGATTGTGAAGAAAGAAGGATGGATCAAACCAGGTGGTGATCCACTATCAGAGGCTGAACAAAATTATGAAGAAGGATTTATATCCCCTACCAAGGATTAATGATGCACTGGATCAATTAGGAGAAGCGAAGTACTTCTCTGCAATGGACCTAATCTCAGGATACTGGCAGATCAACTTTCCAGAAGAAGAACAAAAAAAGTGTGATTATCACCGCGCAGGGGTTATACTAGCCGACTAAGATGCCCCAGGGTCTTTGCAATGTGCCCACGACGTTCCAGAGGGCCATGGACACAATATTAAATTTTAAATTTATTGTGGGGAAGGCTGACCATGGGACGGACACTTCCAAATATGACTCAGGACAGATAAACTTAATACCGGGGGAGGCACCCCAGAGAAGCGATGCTACTCTTGTTGCCAGAGGGAACGCCACTTATGGGGAGGGGGAGGGAACGTGTGAAGGGGCCGTAGCCACTATTGAGCACGTGTGGAGGAAGGGGTCTGATTTGATGAAGCAGACTGGAGTCCAAGAGGAGACCAGCTGTTGGCGACGCGGTGGGAGGTATCCAAACATCCACGCTTGAAAGTGGTCCACCAAATGAGACCAGAATCTGTGGACAGTTTCTGGGAGGGTGGGTGTGGAGCCAGCGATGGCATATAAGAAAATCGTGTGGATAATCCACATGGCGATTGCAACCACCAGAGCATGGAGGGAGGGTAGAAGGGAGGAGGGCATTGATAGAGCAAACATATCTCTTGACAGACTGAAGGGATGCGTTTGATTTTGGCCCAGCAGACGTTGGACTTCGCGCCATATCACTTTAGAGGTGGGGCACTTCTCCAGGCGGTGGAACAGCGTTCCATACTGTCCGCACATGACACAGGATGAGTGTAAAGCGTTAGAGCGCTCAGCTGTACGATACACCCGCCTCAGGCAGCGCCACACATGGGAGCGGACTTGAGGCTGCAACAGAGGGTGATGTACATATTTCCAGATTGTTTTTTGGGTCTCAATGGAATAAGGGATGTCCATCATGTCCAGGTAGTCCAACCTGGATAGGACATGGGGCCGAATGGGGATCACGCCATCATGGATGGGTAGCCCCTGTATCTCTTGTGTGAACTGAGGAGAGGGGCAGCCTCTTTGGGTTGTATGTCCGCTAATACAAATTCTCCACTCTGCGCTCCGCATGAAGAGTAGGATTCGTTTGTAGTGGGTTTTTGTCCCGTGAGGACCTGTGGCCGATGTGTGTGAGGCGAGGTATTTCATCAGGGAGTGGGGGTTTGATGGATTGTTGAGGCCCAAGGCTCGGGAGAAGTTGGAGCGGGCTGCGCGGGACCAGTGTTGGGATTGGAGTGTAGGAGCGGTGACGGCCGCGATCCAGGTGCCCAGGATCTTGGCAGCATGGGCTTTGAAGTCAAGCAGGCCCATGCCACCATGATGATATGGCCAAACATGACCTCTAGCCATACTGGTGGAGGGCGGCCTGACCAAAGCCATCCTTGCAGCAAGGCATACAAGGATTTGAAGAAGCTTGGGGAGAAGGGGATGGCGTGGGCTCCGAACCAGACTTTGGATAGGAGCATAGAGATGGCTAAAACAACCCTGCCAGAAAGGGAAGTAGGGTGGGCTCTGAGAGAGGCGATTCGCTTCGTCACATTGTCCGGAATATGGCACTCCATTACTGCTGACGCATATCCGCCTGCCTCCATCCGCACACCAAGATGGCGCACCAGTCTTATGGTAGGACGTGGCACGAAGGGGAGCACCAGTGGAGCGGTGTTTGTTGAGTTAGTAAGGCGTGGTCATGGGCGAGCAGATGGGCTGGGTTGGAAACTAATTGCTTGGGCCCAGCAGATCTGAAACCGACCAAGGAGGATGATTTTGGTTTTGGAGGCGTTCAGTGCCGCGTTGCTTACCCAGGAATATTCCTGGATGAGAGCTTCAAGCGCGCGTGCATCTTGATTATTAGACACCCCAACCACACAATCATCTGCGAACGCCAATAACTTGACTGGGGCTTGGCCTGGCACATGGACCCCAGTGAGTTGGGCATTCACATTTCGCAGCAGTGGGTCAAGGCTGAAGTTGTATAAGAGTGGGCTTAGGGGGTCCCCTTGTTGCAAACCCCTTTGAGGGTGGACTACTTCCATTAGGAAGCCAGGGCCACGCACTGCCATTGTTGCAGATTCCGTGAACAGCATCACCCAGTTGATGAAGCGAGGGGGTAGGCGGAATTGATGGAGGCAGGCCCTTAGGTATTCCCAGTTTACTCTATCATAGGCCTTTTGTTGGTCCAAGAATAAAAGTGCCCCAGAGGCTGTGGACTGACATACATTAGCCACAGAGTGCACGTTATCTTAAATCAACCTTCTGGGGATGAAACCAAATTGTTCTGGGGAGATGGTGGCAGATGCTACAGTCCCTAATCAGTTAGCCATTTTTTGTTAAAATTTTGGTGTCTGTGTTTGTTAGAGAAATGGGGCGCCAGTTGGCTAAGTCAAGCTTATCCCCTTTCTTGAAGAGTGTGACAGTAAAGGCCTCATGTCCTCCTGGTAGTAGGCGCGTTTCCAACAGGCTTTGGTTGAGTGAGGCTAGCAGCAATGGGGATATATATTTGAAATACTTTTTGTAGAACTCACATGGAATGCCATCTGGGCCTGGGCATTTTCAGTTTGGCACACCGCGAATGGCTGTCCATAATTCGTTTGGAGTAATTAAATTCATTATTTCCGGGTATCAGAATATGGTGCAGATATGAGCTCGGTCAAGAAATTCCGCCACTTCAGCTGGCTGAATTGGTTCAGCTTGGTACAACTAAGAGTAATATTTTTGCATTTCGATTGCCACTTCGGCCAGTGTATCCATAATAGAATAATCCAATCTTCACACCTGTGTGCAGGCCATGCTCTGGAGTGGTGCAAAATTTTTTAAGGAAATATGTGGTGCACTTGTCACCTTTTGTGATGCATGTGGCCCTGTATTGAACACAAACCCGATGTTTGTGTTGCCTTTTGAGTGCGTTGAGGTGGGCGGCTGCCTCCGCCCACTTCCAGCCCCATGCAGGGCTGTATCCTGTAGCTGGAATGTTGGACTCCAAGTGTGCCAATTCTGCCAGAGCGCGCAAGATAACCGCCAATGTGGCTCGTGATTGTCTGGAGGAGAGATGGCGAGAGTGGCGGATGGTGTTCTCTTTGAAAGTTGCCCATGTGGAAATGGGGTCCGCGCAAAATGGTGCAACAAACTTTTTTGCCAAAGTTGCCTCTTCCACTTATGTGGAAAATCCTGGAAACGCGAGCTCGGGGGGGGTGGATTTTGCACCAATGTGGGGCCTTAGCAACTGTGACAGGTAAGTGGTATATTATCAAGACCAGTCGGTGGTCAGAGAATTCCATATTCGTTGTTTTGAAGTGGGAGATTTGGGGTTGGAATTTTGCCGGCGTTAGAATAAGGTCAATGCGGCTCATGGACCTTAATTGGTCATTGTGGACGTGGGGATATGTCATGTTTTTGAGCAGTGGGGCATGTCTCAGCAGCGCATCCATTAACCCAAGGGTGGCCTTTAGAACGCATAGTTCAACGTGACCCTGTGGGGTGTGGGGTGAGGGATGCCACCAGTCCGTTGGTGAGGTTAGCCAACAGTTCATGTCGCCAACTAGGAAAGAATCAGGGGGTAGTGGGAGGGATTTGACCAATGAGAAAATAATCCCAACGCTCATGTGTGCACCGTTTGGGGCATAGATGTTGACGATTGCGTGTGCTACATCAGCCCGCAAGAAGGTGATGACGAGCACTCAGCCATTTAGGAATGTTTCTGAGGATACAAATTCGAAAAAATTATTTTTCCGAATTAGCACCCCACAGTGCTTTAACCAAAATGATAGGGATGGGAGGAGCATTGTTTTCCAAGTTTCCTCAAAACCTTGTGGACAGTGGGACTCCTGGATGGCCAGGATATCCACGGGTAAATTGTGTTGTAGATACTCATTTTCCTAGCCTGGGATGGGGAGGCCTTGAGTCCGCAATATTCAATGCCCCCAAAGTGAAGGTTTCCCCCATCGCACCTTAGGTGTGAGGGGGTGGGCCCCCGGGCCCACCAGCCTCTTCTAGGTCCCCACGGGCTTTCACAGCAGTGTGGGTGTTAGCAGCAACGCTATCAGAGTTTTTGTTGATTTTTGTGGAAAGAGTCACATTGGCTTTGGTCTTCACTTTTTGTTTTCCTAACGTCGGACAAATTTTTTGTGGTGCAGATGAGTTCAGTGCACCATTGAGCGGGTCAAAAAAAATTTCAGTTGGGATAGGTCCCAAGTCAGTTTTGACCGGAGCTTGGGTGCAACAATTGGGTGAGATTGAGTCTCCCACCAAATCCTCAGATTGAGTGGCCCGCTCAGCATGGGCTTCCCATTCTGGTTGGTTGATGGATTCCTGAGTTGCTTCTGCCACGAAGGTTTCCATGTCCTCCTGGCATTGTGAGTGTGGGATAGCGGTGGTGGCCTTGGCCATTTCCTTGGCCGCGGCCCTATGGGCCTGCTTAGCCTTCTTCCATTCTTGCAGGGAGATAGGCTTTACCAATAGGTAGCAGCCTTGTGCCACCCACAGGAAAGCCTCCTTGGTGCTTGCAGTTGGTTCGTAGTGCGCCTCTCCATTGGCCATGGCTGCCAAGGGGTGCTCTTGGAATGTGACACCCTCCTTGATGGGGCATGCGTGCGCCTTGTGGCCAAATGCGTCACAGTGGGTGCAAATGGGGGGCGCGCTGTCCACGGTCACCCGGAATGGGTGGGTGGTATGCCCTGCAATATCAATAAAAGTGGAGTGCAGGATCTGGGTTAGGTCCTTCGCGATCTCCTCAGTTGGGGTCAGAACTGCGATGGCTTTTCTGGTGCACAGGTGTGGCATCAGCGTGAAATGTTGCATTTCGAAAGATTGTATTTCGCCATATATGGCGAGACCATCTTTCAGGTGTTGTTCCAAAATGTTACGTTTTACCGTAGTAGGCAAAAAGTCAAACGTGAGGAAAATTTGGTTTAATTTTGTCCATCTGGTGCATTTGGTTTTGACGACCCATTGACCTTCAGGGAGGTCAATCACTACACGCACCGCTGCAGCCTCATCTGCTGCTTTTTTGCTCTTGAAACCTAGGTCCAGCCAACCGCGTGACATGGAGTGAGGTGCGACGTACAATGCAGTTGGGAAAACTTTGTGTACATCTTCACAAAATTTTTCCCATAAGGCCATTTTTTGGATGTCCAGATACACGCAGACTCCAAATTCCACCAACGAAAGTGGTTGGGAGTGTGGCGTGTTGATGTACTGGTTGCATTGTGCTTGCCATGCAAGTATCTCCAGGGAAATCGTGACCGCCGGTTTTTAAGATTTTTGTCTATTCTGCCAGATTCTCTGGGGCGTTTTTGAACGTTGGAGGCCGCGGGCCTTCCACCTGCTCCTCTTACCTTGCTTGCCCAACTGCTCCCTGACATGGTCGAAGACTAATCTCCTCTGTGAGATTATCAAACTAGATTCAGTCTTGAATTGAATAGGTTGAAATAGTGATTGCAACGAGAAAGAAAAGTTTTGCCATGGACACAATATTAAGTGACCTGAAGTTGTTGTGCGTCCTGGTATATCTGGCTGATATCAATGTGTTCATTAAAACGTTTTCTGATCACATGCACCACTTGGAGGAAGTTTTTAAGAGACTGTCCGTGGCTAACCTGAAGATCAAGCCAAGGAAGTGCCACTTCTTCAAAAAAGAGATGGAGTTATTTTTGATTTGTGATCTTTGCAAATGGATTGCAGCTGCAACCCAGAAGATAGCAGCTATAGAATGCATGGCTGTGCTGAAGAGTGTCTGAGCCATCCAAATATTTCTTGGGATGGTCAGATACTACAGAAAATTAATTGGGATTTCACCCGAATAGCCAAGCCTTTGTTTCATTTATCAAAGGATCCAAAAAAGGATTCATATGGAATGAAAAGGCCCAGAACTCCTTTGATGATTTACGCCAGTATATGATAAATTCGACAATCCTGAAAAATCTGAATTTTGATTGGGAGTTTATCATTCAAACTGATGATTTGTTGATGGCGATTGGCGCCATACTGAGCCAAGTAGATGAACTTGGGGATGAACATCTGGTGGCGTATGTGAGCCAGACACTCTCAGCTGCTGAGAGGAACTACACCGTGACTGAGAGTGAATGCCTTGCAGTCATTTAAGTATGTAAGCAGTTTCTGGGTGTATGTCCACAGAATTCACTTTAAGGTGGTGATGGACCACTCTTTGCTGTGTTGGCTGCACAATCTACAGGAACTGGAAGGATGATTGGCTCAATGGGCACTTAAGCTTCAAGCTTACATTATAATATAGTCCACTGAGTGGGGGCTTCTCGCCAGAACGCGGATGGTTTATCGCGGTTTCCAATGGTCCAGTTGGTATACCTGCAGGCGGATAAGCTATTCCAGAGAATAGTCGAAGGAAGAATCAAGAACAAGCCTCAAGAAATCCAAGGTGCGCTTTGAAAAGTGATGGAAAACACCAAGTCTGTGGTTGGACAAGTATTCAAGATAATCAACGGGAAGCGGCTATTATTCCCAAAACTGCTGGAAAGAGCGGCAATAATTCAAGCAGCTGACAAGGTTGTCAGCCAAGAGGCCTGAGAAAAATAACCAATCATATTTGCCAGCACTATTACTGGGAATTGATTAACTATGATGTCGCGGATCATCTGGCTTATTGCGTGGACGTCCCCGCTGCATAAACCACAAAAGAAAACAACTAATTACCAACTGGTCCACCCTGGATTTGCATGGCACATGGTGTCCATTGACGTGATAGGACCGCTGGTGATGAGTACAGGAGGAGTCACCTACATCATAGTAGCCATCAACCATCTGACA
Source organism: Massospora cicadina (assembly GCA_022478985.1). Taxonomy (NCBI): domain Eukaryota; kingdom Fungi; phylum Entomophthoromycota; class Entomophthoromycetes; order Entomophthorales; family Entomophthoraceae; genus Massospora; species Massospora cicadina. Next base: position 110,928 of record JAKSZP010012050.1, read on the forward strand.
AGATGGGTCAAAACAAAAGTCCTAACCAGAGTTGATGCTACCAGTACTGCGAGATTCATCCTGGATCAAGTAGTATACTGGCATGGATGTCCACAAGTCCTAATGAGTGACAATGGGACCAACTTCACATCTCAAGTAATCCCAAGGCTAAATGAAATAATGGGGATCCAAGGAGTTGTGTCAGTACCATACTGGCCAGAGATGAATGGACTGGTAGAACGGGTCAATGGGACGCTGGCCATGACGCTGAGGAAGCTAGTCACAGGGAGAACTTCCGCATGGGGAACATACCTGAGTTTGGTGACGTTCGCCTACAATATTAGTCATCATATGGTGATGGAAAAGACCCCATTCGAATTATAATATGGGAGGAAGGCCGAGTTGTTGCTGATATTATATTAGTTAGTAGAACCTACGTCGGGGATGAGTACCAAACATTACTTAAGCCAACTGACGAGTATCCTGATCGATATGCAATTGCAAGCATTCAATATGACCTTGAAGAAAAGGATACAAGCAAAATTGACAGATGACAATAGCTGACCGGCATTAGAAGAATATCAAATAGGAGAAAGAGTCGCCTATTGAAATATGCATGGTTTTGGATGAAGAAACAAATTAGATGCATAGTGATCAGGTCCATTTGAAGTAATCGCCAAGATGGCAACTAATGCTTACTCCATCAAGAATCTCTTGGATGGAAGAGTAGTAAATTGAGTCCACGCTAAGTTTTTAAAGCGTTTAATTGAAGGAAAAAGTTAAAAGAGTTCCTGAAGGACCAATGAACCATTTAGTTGGTCATGTCCTGATGATTAAGACAAGTCCAAAAAAAGACCTTTGAACCAATCTAGATGGTTAAGTCTAAAGAAAAGGACATCTGAACCATGGAAAATTGGCAGGTTTAAGTACCCAGGATCCAGTTTGGGGGAAAAGAAGGGCCTCTGCACAGAAACAAGGTCAAGTCCCATAAGAAAAAAAGAGAATAAAGATAAAAAATCAATAAAAGATATTGGAAAAAAGATTTTAAAATGCATAGATAAAAAAGCCAATATCTTTTAAAATTTTTATTCATAATGATCATCCTCAGTACAGGGATGATTCCGCCTATGTCGCCTCTTGGGGGAGGGAGGATGGATCGCGGTAGGAAGAAACAGCTTATCAAAATCAATATCTGATTGGACACTTGTGAGGGCGAGACCTACACAAAACTACATTCAATGAGAGGACGCCGAGCCCTGAGAAAACTCGAATAGGGGAAGGAAATTGAAAACGTCAGAAGAAGCCAATCGTGAAACCCCAGATTGGGGAGGAAAACAGCAATAGAGAAAGAGGCAATTGGTGAATAACCCCAAGTAATCCTGATAAGGCACTGGAGCCAAAAGATTTGTCTTGAGCGCCTGCCAGTGGGCTTCATCAAGGACACCGGACACGTGAGCCAGCAGCGAAGAAGGAATAATTAAGGGGGTTGTTGAATCATGCCCCCAATTAATTATAACAACAGAAGATAGCGATGAGAAGCTCTAAAGAAGAGGTAGATGTGCAGAGAGCGGATTGCATTCTTCATATGACAACTATGGGCTTCAAAGAAGCTGAAGCTGAAAGCCCAATGGAAGCTGGGTGAGGCTGGAAGCTTCATCAACCAAATTAAAAGAACTTGGCCAGCAAAGAGAAGAGCATAAGCAGCAGTATCCAGATCCAGAAGGTTGTCCAGATCAGAAGGATTCAGCGCTAATGTCAAAGCCTTGGTGACTTGGGCCCAGAGTTCAGCATAGGGGAGCTCAAAGTGTATGCTGTTCCCGATTAAAAGCTCAGAAACCAGTACAGCAGGTTTTTAGAATTGACCGAGTCAGAAGAGAAACTCAGGGAGCAAGTCTGACCCAGCCAAGAACAAACAATCCAGAGTGACCGGCATGATCTCTGGAGCATTAATGATGATATTTGGAGCATCAGCAAAAGGAGCCAAATCCAGGAGGGTTTTGAAGTCCAACTTGAGAATCGACTGCAAAGGAAGAGTTGGCTGAGAGATGTTCAAAACCATGGCCAGCCTGGTTTCAGAGGGATTGGTTACCATTTCCAGTAATTCGATGGAAGGACTAGCTGCTTGCACCAGACTAGGCGTATGAGTCCTGGAAGGACCATAGAAGAGGTTCCGTTGAGCATTTCACTCATCTGCTGAAAGAGGCGAAGGTCCAGATCAGACAGACTGTTAAGAAGCTGCTAGTAGTGAGATTCTGAATTCGACATATGAGCAGGACTAGTGGGGGAATGTGAGACTTATATAGAAGTTGACATTATGCACTTTATAATCCATTAGGTTCCAATATTGGGGAAATTAATCTCAAAATTAATAAGATAAGCTTTCCAAGGGAAAAATTAAGAATGACTTACAGCCAAGTGGTTATGAGAAAAATAAAGAGGGTGAATAGATATAAGTATTATTAATTGAGCTGCAAAGCAAACATTGACAGCAAGAATCTCATGTCTGGGACAAGGAGAAAATCAGGTTTTTAAGGACGCCGGACCAAGAATCCTGAATATGACAACAGGTCATATGCCCTGATGGGAGAAAGTTGGATCCCAGGTCTAATATTATCACAAGTAAATTGATCAGTCCGTCATGACAGAAGGTCATGGGGACCGCGCTCTGAGTAGGAAGTAGCAAGGAGGAAGAGGAGGAACGCCGTATGCCAAAGGTCATCCTGAGCAGCATTGAGTATTGATGAGTGTACTCCATTTGAAACAAAGAAGTATTTGACCAGGTGTCTGAAGTGGTTTTCTCATGCCCAGTCCTTTTCTCGCTGGAAATCTAGGCAAGAGGGGTAATGTGTTAGAATTTTTGCCCATATTCCCAGCCTGCTAGATTACCTGGTGTTGCTAGGGGAAAGATCCTAAGGCGAAGTGATTTATTAATCAGTTGGCCCAAATTTTGGAGGAATTACGTTTGGGGGATTTTGGGATATTCGCCGGGTAATATCCATCAGGGATCAATCTGGATAAATACCTAAGAACTCATTGGGCGGAGTGATCAATGAAATAGGGGCATCTGATAGTGATTAACTATTAGGTTACCAATTGGGATTGGTCAGGTTTTATCACTGACTGATTGTAATGAGTAGTGAGTTGTGAGGCAAGTGATGCCACATGCAACTAGCGAATTGATTGGTTGGTGAAGTGAACTGCCATAATGGGCAAAAAGGCCCATTACCTAAGCAGGTCGCTAGCCAATTATGGTTGGTTTGCTCGGATTGAGAGGAAAACGTTAGGGACACGTTTTCTGACTCTTTCCATTTGAGGTATTGAGGATGTCCAATGACGGAATCCTAGTCAGGTTGGGGAAGACCATCGCTGCTGAGACAAGGAAGGGTGATTTAATGGCAACGGCTGCCATTTCATTGAAGAGGTGTCATCTGAGGGATTGATGGCCGAATCCCCTACTATATAATTCCCTAGGATTCACTCTAATAAAACATTGAAAAAAGTCATACATTGAAAAACCCCACATTGAAAAACACAGACATTGAATACCGTCTTTTAGTATTATTAGTATTATTAGTAATATTGTCAATTTGGTTATAGTTATACTATCAACATCCAATGTGAAGTTCTATCTCAAGGATATTATTGCAGAAGGCAATAATTGGAAGACTCTCAGAGAAAAGAGTAGAGATCTGAGTGGAGATCTAAAGATGAAGGGAACCATAATAAGGGATAGCTGCTGACTGTGTGTTGGGCCAAAAGAGACTGTCATCAGGAGATCTTGAAGAAGATTGGGTGGACAGTAATATAGGGAATGAATCCCTATGAGTACGACTTATCAAGTACTTAATAGGAAGTACTGGCTAAAGCATTGGGCCAAATAATAGTTTGAACTCAACTATGGATAATAGTCTCCATACTATTATTAAGTAATACATTCTATACAACGTGAGGTGCAAAAGGAAATCAAACCTGTGCAGTAAAAAGGTTACTGGGTTGATGACCAATAATCAACTCTTAAGTAAATTTTTACACATGCCAAGGGGTTAGCCGGTGCTGCTAGCCCCAACAACTAAGGCAAAAAGGCAAGGGCTGACCAGTCTTCATACTGGTTAGCCTGCCAACTAGCAGAGCCCATATTCGATTTTCTAACAGTTGCTTAACCATATGTGTGAAAGACATTTAAGAATAATCCAGCTGAGGGGCCAAGCAAAGAAGCAGATACCCACAAGCTTAAAAGGAGTGAATTTAGCTATGTCAATTGACACATCTAAAAATGTATGTCCTAGCATTGGAAATACCCTGAAGCATACTCTTAACTCTAGGGATTCTTTGATATCCACTTATTAAGTTCTATTTAATCTTATAAAAAAAGAATAAATTTTAAAAATAAAAAAATGTAAAACAAAAAAAATAAAAAATGATATAATAAAACTTATAAAAATGAAAAAAACAATTAATAAAAATAAGTTTAATTAATGATTTTAAATCCTCATCGCCACTAAGTTTAATATCCCTTTTTTGGGAGGGGAAGGAAAGTGAAATCAAAGCCAAGGGGGTCAGTTCAAGTTTGCTGAGGATTGCTAAAGCTTCAGCAGGCATAAAAGTAGAACATTTTTGAAAACTTTGAAGTATAGCTGGTTGAACCAGCCTAGAAAACGACGGCAAAATGCCTGAACTAACTGTAGCATGCAGCATGAAATTGTAAAGTTTAAGAAGAAAGATTTATCCAGGGCCAAAAGGCTATTAACATAGCATCCTATTCTGAAGGTTGAGAAAAATAGGATGTTGTGACCAAGAGAAAAAGAACACCCTCCGCTTTTATCCAGTCAAGGAGGGGAAGTGTTGAATGGTTGACTGGATCTAAATTGTTAATGATTATAAACCAAAAACATTCTAATTATATCTGAACTCAGGATCTGTGGCCTAGTGATTCCACTTAACATTTGACTATGATCACCCGGGCTTGAGGGCTTTGTTGGTTGGGTCAGACTTAATAATAATAGTTGACTTAATAACTTGGACACGTGGGCTTTGTTGGTCTATGTCAAAATTAGTTTTAATGTCAATCGAGTTTTTGATCAAATATATTACTAATTAGTGGTACAAATTGCCTTGGTATGTGCTGCCAATTGCTTGATAAAGAGAATTGGTTCAGCTATCTGCAGATGCGTCTGAAATGCTATCTTGAGAATATTGACAAAATTTACACTGACCCTGAGGCTGTGCAAGATGCCCTGAGTCAAAGTATTTTTAGACCCTCAAACAAACATTTATGTGTACCTCTGGCCAAGTGCCATTAAAAAAGAGACATTATGGGTAATATGTGGTGAATATCAAACCCTATAAAGTATCTCCAAGTTGATACTAAGATACTAATAAAACACAATCAACTATTACTACAAGTTCTTAACTTATAAGGTTTTTTGTTTAAACCTTTACTTTGTAATAAGTCGAGAATTTACTTGGGATCAGTAAGATCAGGGCAGCGTGCCATCATCCAAGTAATGACAGGAGAATATGACTTTGAAAGTGCTGATACCAAGGAGTTATATCTTGAAGTATAGTCACCATCTGGTCTATTGTCACCATACAATATACATTCAAAACTCCACCATATTGCTGAAGAAGAACCAACCATCTGAAGTAGACCAAAAATTCGATAGTGAGGTTTTGTGACGTATCCATATGATCTTTTACTTGTAGCCCTGCGGAAAATCCTAGCCCTATGGTATGGCTAAAGAGTCCCCATGTACTAATCTTCTGGCCCCTCAGGTGCCACTCTTTGGTTACTTGTAGGGTCAATGGGGACTGCAGCCTCCAGCCATCATCCTCTGTTTGCCACCCTCCCACCTTAAACCAAGTTGCTCAGTTGGAAAAGCTCTTGGTATTCTGGTTTATCTTCTGGGTGCTCATACACTCTGACTGGCAGGTCAGTTTAAAAGTTATCTTCTGGATCCGTGACAGATACATTCCACACACATGCTGCATTGGCAAGGGCCTTTTTGTGTTTCTTAGGGTACCTGATGGTGAGAAGGGCTGTGTCAGAAAATCGTTTTTCCAAACAGTGAGATCCACTAGTGTTCCAGGTCAACCAGTATGGAGACTGACTGACATTTGCTGTTTTGCTTTCATTAGCATACCAACCACCTACAAGTCACGTCTAAACCACCAACACATCAGACCAACGACTTTTCCTTAGCCCCAGGTCCCTCTTGGGTGCCCTGGTGAGTCTATCCCCATCCTGGGTGGCTATGGCACTCCCACGCTGCACCACCCTCATGACCAATTGCAACCCTCTTGGGTGTGCCCCGGTGAGTCCATCACTCATCCTTGGAAGCTATGGCGCTCCTGCGCTGCACCACCCTCATGGCTGATGGCCATCAGCACATTATCATTGGTTTTGGTTGACCAGGTTCTCATTAGTTCCTCATAGGGCTGAGGTTAGGGAGCTGGCAGCATTGGCCACTCCAGGAACGTCACCCCACACCTACTTTGGTGACCTCCAGTCCAATCTTTTCCTAATCTAGCATACTATCTATTAACAACTAAAATAAGTGTGACGAAAGAGAGATCTTTATTTGGAGGGAGGAAAAACTTTTTATAATCTAGGCTACTGTGCCTATGAAAACCCCTCAGCCATCCAAGCTTGAGCCTCAACAAATTTCGGTCATATGTGGTAGTGATCCCCTCCTATTCCGCTCATCCTAATCACTGAATATTAGGTTGACTCATCTATGGCACAAGTTGCCAGTCAGCAGTATAAAAAATCCATTTTATAATATATACTTTGTGCATCCTTGGCATAAATCTCTGGTACTCTGAATTAGGAAGCAAATTCATAATCAGATAATTGATAATGATTACTCTGACTTTCCACCAGTAAATCCCACAATCATCTTTAATGGCAGCTGGAGTCAGGATAAATTTCGCCAATTTAAGATTCTAGTCAGCAAAATCATCGTCAGATTCTTGTAAATGAATACATCGGCTTTCTGCCAGAAATTCCTACAATCATCCACAATTTTGCAGTTGGCACCAAACTAGGAATCCGCCAAGCCTAAAACAATTTATATTTTTATAACATTAAATACTATTGAACTAGGCGATTAGCTGTAACCATGCCTGACTAACTGACACCCCTAATTCTAATATTATTGGGAGGAATCCATCTGTTCTATTTCTGACAAGCTGAAATCTTTTACTGAGGGGTATTGGGAGCATTAAGGCGGGTACATAGAAGGCTTCCACCAATTCTTTGCAGTCGACATAGTCTTTAACTCATACACAGCTTTTCATATAGGAGGTATAGCCTTTTGAGATTATCAGATACTGATTGATTGATGGGACTTTTTAACGGTAGAATTTTATCTACCTTCACCTCCATTTAAATTTCTACCTTGATAGGTTCAGGCGATGTAGGAATGGGGCTTTTGGAACTTAAAATGTGGACGAATTAAACAAATCAGGTATAAGCGAAATATCACTCTCCTACCAATACTTGATAATCAATAGGTAGAAAACTGAGGCACCAACCCCTGAACTAGTAAATAAAAGGAAAAACCGAATCCTACAAGACTAAGGTGTCAAAGAAATCAACTTACAGGCTCTGGAGATTATATTAACACTAAGGAAACCTTCTTTTACCGCGCCTCATCCTGAAGCTCATGGAGATCCCTATTTTCAGTCCAAAAGTTAAAATTTTAGGAGCAACAAACCCCAGTACCTTAAAAAATTTAAAGTTATAAAAAAAACTAATTATTTTTTGCTTATATATTTTTAAATAGCTCCTGTTACTAGGATTTTACTTAGATTATTCAAGGAGCCTTGGCCAACCTGATAGCGATGGTCCCATGCTGTATTTTTTAAAAAATAAACACTTATAAATCCAAGTAGCTTTGAAGCCAGTTTATCCCCCAGCTCTGCCACCCAAAGTACTGACAGAAAGCTAGTGCTCCATGCCAGGCCTTCCAAGTTGCCAATAAAGGGTGAGGATGTACAAGATGATGTACAATAATACAAAATAAGAACCTTTCACATGTAATAAAGTTAGAAGCATTACCCATTGATCAGAAAAGCTTGCTTAGATTTTGAAGTCTCTAGCCCAATAATTTTTATGTTTATTGCTGAGTACAGAGGGGAAGTGGATCTTGTGAAGCAAAGTGAATACCAAATAAGAATTGTCAACATCAACCTGATTGTACAGCAATTTCTAGGGAGTATATTTGTGCCTGGAGGACATTTATTCAGGTCGGAGCATCAGCTGCTCCATCCACTATGAGATAAATATGCTCAGCTCTCAACTACCTGCTACAAAAATGGGAACCACAGAAAATTAATACATATGAAATTTGTTCACTCAATCATCTATCACATTGTGCAAATTTTTTAGTATTACACCACCAAGAAGTACTATGAAATTTGAACCTGACCTAGTCCCTTCATTCATTCACTTATGAACTCTAACAATCTGCTTATTCCTTAGTGTAAGAGAACTGAAGCGAATTTCTCAAAATTAGTGCTAGATTAAAGAGATTTGGTAATAGATGATCTTACTGGATGAAAAAGCCTTTGCATACTTACACAATCAGCATATGTCTCAAGTGGACGCCACTGTAACTGAAGTTTACATTCAGGTCAGACAGTTCATCATATCACTCTTGGATTGTATTTTTGGCTTTGAAGAACAATATGGAAATTGATATGTAAGATTTGAGGAATATTTATGACAAGTGCATCCAGGAGCGCAAGGCCCTGATTTCCCTGAAGGGCCCTCAGGGTACCAAGGTCCCCAAACCACAAGGGCCCGTTGGATACATAGACCTCAAAGGGCTTATATGCCTATAGGGCCCCAAGGCCTTCCTGGTTCTCCTGGACCTACCATAAATGAACCCAAAGATGAAGCTGTTAAGGTCAATAAAGTTATTTCTAGAATCAAATTACTTGTCTCAAATCCCAGGTTGTTGCTGTATTTCACAGCTGTGTTGTGAACCTCAAAGGCCAACCTCGTTACCCTAACTATACCCTTGAAGCCTTAGATGAGGGCTCATGTGTGTTAGTAGTTTTTCCAAACTGCATGATGTTTCATTAGACCACATCAATGACTGTATTATACAACTTACAAGTAAAATTGAGGTCAATAAGATTGAGCAACTATCTACTAAGGCGATTATAAAAAGCCTAGAAGCTAAATTACAAGAGCTTAAGGAACACCATAAGCAAATGACCTTTTATACCACAGTAATTATTCAATACATGGACCTACAGAATGATGTGAATAATTTGAGGGCTCAACTTAATCAGATGTGACCCACCAAATACAAAGATATGGAGCCCTCGATTTTTAGCACTACTTACACTGAATGAATTTAACGATTTGCCAATCCTGTTCTACTAACCTAAAGCCGTTATTTAAGGAAAGTACATCCCTGGTGAAGGAAGTATCGCCCATTTCCTATAAATCAATGAAAGCACCATGGAAGAAGCTACCAATTAACAGTGAAATATACACCTATCCACCTGTTTAAGTTGTATTATAAGAATAAATATTGTCCCCCACCTGAAAACAGCTAAGCCTAGACCAAATTTGAGAATACCTTGATAATATAATTCAGAAATGACTAGAGCCTGTCTTTGCAGAAACAAGATTTAATGGGTTTTTGTAACAACTATGTAGAATCACAAAATGAGTTTGCCAATCAATTTAACTATGAGGCCCAGATCAAAGCTGTTGTGACCACATCCACCTTGATGACGCTATTAGGGATACCATCTCAACTTTGGCGTCTTGCAACTACTTACAGTTATATATCACCTCTGTCAAGATTAGATCACAAGAGCATTTTGGACTTTAAATAGACTTTCGCTGAGATCCCTACTAATTTACCCCAGCAGGCTTTCAAACCCAGCTACTCTCCCAACGGATGACCTCAGGATATAGCTCTTTGGAAGAAGGAGCTAATAAAGATAACATGCAATATACTATTGCAGAAGACATTGGCATACCGCAAAATCTTACAAGTGAGTCGCAGATGAGGAGTGAAAAGCCGTATTAACATGAAGGGAGAGATTTTCATGTTGACAACCACCCTACACCTCAACCATCTACTTTTTGGGCTATTGCATCTGCTTCCCCCTCTACAAGAGATTCTGTTGATGTGTCTACCAAATAATAAAAAATCTGATTTTTATTATCTTGTTCTCGCTGTATCACTTTAACTTCTTTCTTTACCCAAAAGCTCAATCTTGGGACTGAATCACCAAAGTTGAAGTTTAAGTGTTCAAATTAATTTTTTAAGCCATTTTCAACACCATTTCTCCAGAGAAAATTATATTCTCTAAGCTGGTCAATCAAATCAAAGTTGCACCCAAACTTTAACATATAATTGAGTGTGGAAAAGTTAGGCCACATTTACCCATTATCCTAGCTTTTTTAGCCTTACCCATTTAATTTAAAAAGCTTCCCACAATACCACTGCTGTAGTTCTAAAAGAACCAAAGATTTGACTTGTTATTATGGAACTCAATTTTCTACATAGAATTTGGGTATTATTAATCTATCTGAGTGAGGACGCTTTTCTTTCTTATAACAATCACTTTAGTTACTACGATTTGATTTAAACAGCAAATTTGGATAATCACACACAGGAGAGATGGGCGACTTTATCAATAAAAATAATACAAAATGGGCGAGCATCGTGGCAAGCGGTGCGCTTAATGGTGCAACTAAGGCAAGAAACGCCCTGGAGGGGGACCAGGAACCCAATCAGCAAAGAAATTGCAAACTCAGATACCGTCTGGGTTTATGGTATTCACTGTAAAGCACGCGCAATATATGTACATTCAGCTCAACCAACCTTGTCAAAGGTGGAGCATGGGATCAGACTCTTCCTTAGGGATGAGTCACCGACCCTGTGGGAGAAAACATGTGAGGCATAGCCAGACTTTTCCCTCACGTGGTGTACGTAGCCACCAACAACATGGGTTGCAGCTGGATAAATATTGGTTTCAAAACAGCCAATGAAGCTGATGCCGCAGCAAAAGTTTGTGTGGAAATTGCCCTCCCCAAGGGCAAAAAAATTGTGTGCACTATGCACACCAGATGGAACAAAGCGAAAACTTTGTTCATCTCTTTTGACTCACTCCCCACCAACCTTTCTCATAAGGTAAACGAGGAGGAGCTCCGCAAAGGTTTCATAGCCTATGGAGAAATTCAGCAACTTGAATTACAGCGATTTTGCCTGATGCCCAACCTGTGCACGGGCAAAGCTATCACCATAATCAACCCCTTCCCAGAAGTGGAAGATTACTTATCCGGAATTCCCCGCACTGAAGAATTTCACTTCACATATGGGGGCCAGTCAGCCACATTCTGAGTTACACCGGAACACGCACTGCCCATTTGCAACCACTGTGGCTCATTGGGCCACAAGGAACACGCATGCACTGTGAAAGAGGGCTTAATGGAAAATGATTATTGTGAGGAAGCAATGGACGAAGATAATGAAAACTTTGCCAAAATGGCTGACAGTCACCACTCATTCCTCTGGGGAGAAGATGGACTAAACTCCATCGTTGACCCAGTTACATGCAAAGGACGTACTGTGGCACAAAAAGCCCGCAAGCAATCAGCGGCTGAAGCAGCGGCACACGCAGAGTCTGCCATTAACCCTGGACAAATTTGGGAGGATATTTCATATATTCACCGAGCCAACCAATCAGAACAATATGCCAAGGTCAAAATCTTTCACAGTAACCTGACTGAGTCACAAAGTAACATCAGTCATGCACATACTGAGGAACAATGCAACCACAATTTGGGCGAAAATGCCGTGCACATTTCACCAAAGTCAAACCTCAAAAATATAGAATCTAATCAACAATATGCATCAAATCAACATGAGACCTGTGCGGGAAAGGTTGATGCAAATGCAAAAAACTGCAATTCCCGTGAATCATTGGGTCAGATCAAGGGAACCAACAATGGCAGTGAAAGAGTTGGAGTATAGATGCGGAGCATGTCCAAAATGAGCCACAGTGGAATAGGACCAGAGGGTCCTCTCAACTGTTCCTGAGGCGCCACGGGCACCTCAGTGTCAATAGGGATGCTAAACATCGCGGGAGCCAGGACTCATACATCCAAAGCCAAAAAGCTGGAATTCCTGCAAAAACCCCTTGTAGACATCTTGGCCATCCAAGAAACCCACTGTCTACAAGGGGAAGAAGAATCCTGGCAAACCAAGGTCGCACCATCACAATCAGTATGGACACCTCAATGTGGGGTGATCGTCCAAAACAACAAAAAATTTAAAATTACAAATTCTTCATCAAAATTTGCATGGTCGAGTCCTGGTAGCAACAATCACATGCAAAGAGGAAATAATTTTGATAGCATGTGTCTATGCACTGTGCACCGCAACCAAGAGAAAACAATTTTTTGAAAATATTCCTACTCTCACTCTCCCACCAGATACCATTTTGTTAGGCGATTTCAACTACTGGGATAACCCCAATACGGATCAATGGCCTAATCCCAGGGGAAACCCACCTGGACACATTGAATTCCGCACAATGAAGGCATCTCTTGGCCTACAGGATGCTCTCCCCCTAGTTCACCACTCCTTCCCCACATGATGCAGCCCAACGTATGTGAGGGAGCGCTCATATCAATGAGTCGCATTGACCACATCCTCATCCCACAATCCCACCGCTCAATAATCTCCATATTTACAACAAAAAAGATCAATTTTTCTGACCACCAATTGATTATGGTGCAGTTAGCGCCAACCCAATCCCACACACAGGTGTCACCTTGGAGAAAGCTTCACCTGTAAAATATAAAATTGCCTGAGATATCTGAATGGGTCAAAAATGAGGCTACAAACCCAGAATTCACAGCCACATTCACTTCAGAACCCATCGGAACATGGGAAAATTTCAAAAAGGATTTAATCAACAAAACCCGCATATTGCATCACATAAGTACACCGCGTACATGGCCACAATCAAGCGTACCTTGGCAGAACTAGTCCATCTGGAAATAAATACTCCAAGATCTGGCTATAGCCCCAACAGGGACACAAATGGGCAGAAATATCTGCCCAACTTAACAATCTCATCTTTGAACACCAACACAAAATCAAAGTATCAAACAAAGGTAAGTTCATAAAGGAAGGCGAAACCTGTTTGACATACTTTTTCTGCCAATTCCACTCCCGCAGAAACCAGCCCACATGCACACAGGTCCACAAGACCAATAGCACCGTGGCAACTGACCCTGAGGAAGTCAAGGCAGAAGTACACTGTTATTACACCAAATCATATTGCGAAACGCCAACAGATTCACAAAAAATTAAAGAATTTATACAAACTGCCAATATACAAAGTACACCACTAAATTACATCATACTATCCCTAATTACACAGGAGGAGCTTTGGGAGACAATTCGCGGTGCACAACATAGGAAATGCCCAGTGCCTGATGGGATACCCTACGAATTTTACAAAAAATATCTTCAACAGATCGCTCCCCTCCTATTGGCGTCTATGAACCAGTGCTTGTTGAGAACACGTCTATTACCAGGAGGCCATGAATCCTACGCTATAACCTTATATAAAAAGGGTGGCAAGTTGGACCTGGCCAACTGGCGCCCAATTGCACTCTCCAACACTGACACAAAAAATCTAACAAAAATTTTAGCAGATATATTAGGCGCAATTGCATCTGACGTCCTATCACCCAACCAGTTTGGGTTTATACCAGGGCGTTCTATCTGGAACAACATTCACCCTGTTGCAAAAATTTGCCAATCCAAAGCAACTGGTGCCCTGGTCTTCTTGGATTAGGAAAAGGCGTATGACCTTATTAGCTGGCCATACCTAAAAGAATGTCTACATGCCTTTAAATTCCCATCAAGATTCGTAAAATGGGCGATGCTACTAACAGAATCTGCAACAATGGCTGTATGCGGCCCTGGATTCCTAACAAAAAAGATTAAACCACACATAGGGCTCAAACAAGGGTCCCCCTCAGCCCACTGCTATAATATTTCAGCTTTGACCCACTCCTCCAAGTAACTGACTCACGTCTCATGGGGATAACCGCACAAGGACAACCAACAGTCAAGATACTGGCCTTTGCAGATGACTGCGTAGCAGGTATAGCAAACAATGAAGATGCCCAACAGCTGGAACACACTCTAGAGGAATACTCCAAGGTGAGCAATGCATCTCTCAACAAAAGGAAGACAGAAATAATCCTCTTAAGCAAATACACAAACAACTGGGCCACAACATCAGAACATCATACCAACACACAAAGAAAAAACCCTTTTCATTTTTACCCTTTTCAACACCTCCCACCACCACTCCTGTCTGAAACCTTGGAATTTGGCTAGAATCAGGGGGATATGCTAACGAGACAATGGAAAGTAGCCTGTTACAACGGGTATTCATACGCGTCGCCTCCCTCAAGGGAAGAACCCCAGGATTAACAGGGAGAATTACAGTTGCTAACTCGCTCATCACCCCAATACTATGGTACCTGGCCCACGCAATCGCCTTCTCACCTACCTTTATAACTTCAATCCGCGCGCTTATCCAGGGCTGGCTGTGGCCTGGTTCTCACTCTCCTATACGGATGGAAACACTGTTTGGCCCACGATCAAGCGGAGCATGGGACTAATAGATTTTGAGAGCCACGCCAATCACATCCTAGGTACCTGGATAAAGGAAATCCTTGCTCCAGACCTCCCGCAACAACATTGGTCTAAAGCAGCAACGACTAACTTTGCACAGGCGGTCAAGTTAACCAACCCAAATAGTCCACCCAGACTACTTTTATACCTTGTCAAACACCCTACTGCAATGGGTCCGTATGAAACCTCCCCTCATTTCAAATATATCCTCCAAACTATCCGCCATATGGGATGGACCATAGAGAACATGGGTACTATACAGGGAAGGGGTCGACCCAGCCCTCAATTCAATAAAGTAACCCAGAAAACCACCCCCAGAGAGATATACTCGCAACAACCCCAAACATAGCTAGGATAGAATACCTAGATATGTTGGAAATTCCCTATGATTTAACCGCACAGAAGGCAGTGTGGAAAATGACTCACCACCCACTCCTACAGCCGAGGATAAGAGCAAACGCCTGGCACTGTCTGAGAATGACCTATAGGATGTCAGACCACTCCAACTCCCTCCACGAAACATGTGCAGTATGTGGAGGGGAGGGATCCCTACATCACCGCCTAGAAACATGCCCCCCAATCAAAGCTATATGGCAGGAAGTCGCACCCTGCTTAAGATCCAAAACAAACAGGAACTCTCGATATCAAAGAGAATCTTCGCGCTCCAGATTGAGTCACCAATCCCATCTACCATCCGCTCCCTGATAATACCCATTGCAATGTGGACAATCCACACAATTGCATTAGATGTGTTCAAGGGCACGGTCCCAACTATTCTATGGGGTTATTAACAGATTCCATGTCCACTTACTGGAGCACTTCCAAGCCTGGCTCTATGGATATATGAGACCAAGGCAAAAAGCGCTCATAGAATCATTGTTCCCACTCTGGTTCCTCCACACAGACCCTTTTCTTCACATCTGCTCCATAGCAGGGGAAACCCCCTCGGAATAGCGCACCAACCCCCCATACCTGGCAGTCCCGCTGGCAACAGGGGTAACTTAAGTACCCTGGGGTGCCCAATTTTATAGTTGTCAGTTATTTCCTTAGTTTTATGTATATTCGGTAATGTCTGTCCCCTGGTTGGCTTACCTCAGTTAAATAAAAATTAATCTATCTGAGTTCTATTTGTTTATACTTTGGCACCTGGTACTGCTGAAATTCCAAACTCTTATCACTAAGAAGGACAAACCCAAGAAAAGGGTATGTCTCATTAAAGATGACCAAACTTCATTTTAGATTAAGAACCATGTAGTAGGACTGTTTGTGAAAATGCATCTTCTGTCCGCCAAAGCTTGAAAAGTAATGCCTTTACATGCTCCATCTCAAGTGGTAGTAACAGCTCAGGATCAAGTTATTGTAGATACATAAAACAAGTACTAATTTCCTCATACATATATTGGAAATTTTTGGGGTAGAAAATCTGTCCATCAAGGAGATTTTGCCCTTATCAAAAATTCCGAATAATTTGGTATTCAGGTATTATTTAAGTCATTGTTAGGTAATCTTACACCACCCCCTGCATCATAGTGAAAGAAACTAATAGCCTATTTTCATCCACTACCCATTGATGGGTTACATAGAATACATAAGTTTGGTAAACTTCGAGATTTTGTATTAAAAAATCTTCCTACTATAGCCACCATCTAACATAACATTAGCAGACTTTAATGATGCTTAACAAAAGGCCTCTGAATGATTCTTGAAAAATATTCTGATATCTTTTCCTCTGGACCATACAATTTTGAGAAATGAATAGAGTGAACCATTTAAGTAGATACTGGAAATGCTCCACCCATATGGACCCAGACTTATAAAAACTAAAGTGGAAGAAGCAAAAGTTTTTGATGACATGAAACACTATCAGGAACCAACACTGCTTAAGCCACTGCAGAACCTTTTGGCCTCGCCTCTGCTCCTGGTGAAAAAAGACAGGATCCATTGCGTTGTGATGATTAATGATAATCGAACTCAAAAACCTGAGGGACAGCTATTTCTTACTTAGGATAAATGATTCTCTTTAGATACTAGCAAGCTCATAGTTCTTCTCTATAAATGACTTAGCCAGCACGATTGGTAGATAGAACTCGCCCCAGAGGACTGAGCTGTGTGCACTCTCATTGCTAAAGAGAGACTGCTTTAGCCTACCCTTATGCCGCAGGTGTCACGGCTGGATGATATGATTGAGGGCACCAACTGTAGTTGCTGGTCATCAGGAGGCCAAAAAGGGTAAGTTAGCAGGCTTTACGGCCTCAAACATACCCTGAACCAACTCTAGGTTCAGGCGAGATATGCCAAGGTTGGTCCAGGGATATGCGTGATTCAAGGCCCTGCATATAGCGAGGGCGTTATAGAACCAGCTATATCACAAAATGATGGTTCAATTTGGATGTTCAGCAAGAGGTTTCAAAAACCATTCAATTTCCTAATATTTCAAGATAGGGTCAGCTTTGCCTACAATCATTAATTCTTGTTTGGTTGATCTCAAGCTACAGTACTTGGCTGATGGTTAGGGTGCGCCTAATGGGTCACTTAGGCTTAGCACCATTTTAGATTGACAAATCGCCCCCTATTTTTAAATTTGTTTTTGAGACCAACTTTCCTCATTGGTTGTCTTTCTAATAAAAAATACCCCCTTATATTTACGTTTTTTACACGTTTCCTTCGGTGAACCTGTGCTCAGACCTCCTTAAGGAGGTCTCCATCAACGTTGCTAATTTTACTTTACAAAAATCTCTACCAAATCTGGTGCACCTCTGGGCATCCCTGGTCCCATTCAGATCAAGGCACCTAAGCCCTCCTGCACAGGTCTCCACTTGGTTATGGACTCCCCTTTGGGGTCCAACCAATTTTTGTTTATTTTCGTTTTACTGCTATGCATCTCATTGTTTTCTCTTGCCTTGGGTCCCTTTTGCTCTGGCTACCTTCCACGGTGCCCTGTTTATCATTTGGATAATGATTAGTTCCCTGAAGGTGTGGCTGTGAATCCCCACTAATCTCTGGAAACGGAAGAGTTACATACATTAGATTGAAATTAGACAACGAACCACTTTATTTTACATGCACTAGAATTAACCATATGGGACTTTTGTGAAGTGTGAAAGGGTGCGCCAACTGTTGGTCACGTCAGCAAAGGGGCTCACCACTGTTTTCCCATTTTTGCAATGATTGGTTCATCTTAGTGTTATTCTTTCTACCTCTAACTGGGAAGTACCCACACCTTCTTGTCGTACCTGGTGGATTCAGACGTTTTTGCAATCTGAGTAATGTGATTCCATGACTCTCCCCCAAATTTGAAAAAACTCTTTTTCTTAAAATAATTTTTTTGGAAACACGTTTGGATGGTGCAGGTGAGATCATTGATGAAGGTCCTGGTGGTGACGGCCTTGTTTAACAATGCTCAACCTACCGCCAAATTGAGTATGGGGTCCATTCCCAGCCCAAAAAGAGTTTATAACACTAGTTTCTTATATAAAAACGAGCCAAAGTTCATCTCTTTTGGCTCTAGTTTGGAACCCATATCATTATACCAGATTGCCCCAGAGAACCCGCGCTTGACCCTTGTCAGATATTATCCTTCTTGACTTCTGAGAAAGAATGTTGGAGTCAAATCTTTGAATAATACTGTGGCTATCAATGATATGAATACCAATGGCAAAAAGACCTTGGCGGATTCTCGGTGAAATATTATCTATTGGAACAATTTGATCTATACCCAAAATCGGTGTAAAATGGTAAGAACTGATATTAGGATTGCTCCGACTTCTCAGCCAAATTTGAGGTATTTGATATCGCACAGGCCTAATTCCCTCCAAGGTGAGAAGATTTTACTTGACGATGATAGGATACAAATTAACAAATCATTACTACATGAGTCTGACCACCTCCAAGGTGAGAAGATTTTACTCGCTGGTAATTGGATACAATTTATCAAATTGTTACCACATGGGTCAGTTTTGCCTCAAAATATTTATCTTTGATCTGATAGGCCGAAAACCTATATTTCCTAACTTGGATGACTCAGTTTTATAATACTTTAGCCCGAATTCCCATGGCCTTGAGGATCAGAACTAGTTTAAATATGATATACTATTAGCAAAAAGGGGGCCTTTCTCTAGTTTGCCTTAGATAAAATAAAAACTTAAAAGTAAAAACTTAGTTTTTAAGAGTTTATTATTTATTTTAAATATTCCATTGTGGAATCCAGCGGCACATAGCATCAGCTTTTCTAACCCTTGTTTGATTTCAGCACCCCTACCATAATCCGCAGAACACTGGCGGTAGAAAATGAATTACTTTTGCATCATAAAAATGTTTATGCAACTGTTGAAGCTATAAAGGGCTATGTGGCCTCAGTAGTAAGTATTACAAACTATCCCTCTCCATTCTAGGATGCGGAAACATATCTTGGAGGCTGCTTATGCATGATAAAAGTTTTCTGGGAAGGTGTTGGCATTTTCTGCTTAGAATAACGACCATACGGGATACTTTTTGTTAACTGCTGCCCTATCATCCCCTTCAAGTTTATCAGCACAACTATTTTGGTGGATACAGGAGCCTCTGAGAAATTTATTAACCAAAGCCTGGCAAACTACCAAAATTTGAATTACGTTCCAGGTGGTATAATTAGGGAGGGCTTCCCAAAGTATTCCCACGCTGAAAGTTCTGGGATTAGTGGATTATCAAGTTGGCAAATACCATTTGGCTGACTGCTTCCAAGCTATCAATAACCTCTTGTACCCCATGATTTTGGGTTTATAATCGTGGCGAAAGCTTGACGTCAGAACCAGCTTGATGACAATACCTTGTTTTTTAACATTGGAGAATGGTCATATATTAGTTGTCCCCTTGTATGAGGATAATTCTCAGGGCGATCTGCCCCACTGGCCCAATATCCACACTCTCAGTCTTGCTCCATTGCTGAAGCCCTCTATAGAGGATCTCATTCCTTCCTGTTTGAGGGGTTGGAATCTTCGTTTGATGCAGCTTCAGCCAATGTATCACCAGCTTATTCATAAATTGATTGCAAGTCCAAGCTCAGCGTTGATCTAATGTATATATCCTCTCCCATTTACCCGTTGAATGTATGGGAGGAAGCGGACTTAGATGTGTGGGTTAAGGAACATTTATCTAAAGCCGCAATATTTAAACTACCTCCCAGTATGCTCCCCACTTCTCTTTGTGGGGAAGGCTGATATACCTGACGCCCATGATAGATTAAGAGAATCCTAACGTCAGAGTACCAGATTTGCATCCAATCCCACTGGACTCACACTTTGCTCGCTACGTGGAGAAGCTAAAAATCTTCTCCAAACATGATTGTTTCTATGCGTTCAATAAGATTCAGATTAATAAAGGCCAGGATTGGCCAACTGCATTCCATACCAGAAAAGGAAATTTTAGTTTCAAGTTATGCCCTTTGGGCTTATAATGGTCCTACTATCTTCAACGCTGTATAGATGCAGCTTTGGGGGATCTGAAGGTGGTATACTTGGTAACTTACATGGATGATATCCTGAGATTTCTCCAATCAAAAGTCCCATGCTATACACATGCAGCTAATGGTGGAGAGTTTAAGGGCAGCCAACCTTACGCCAAAATTCAGTGAGTGTGAGTTCTTTAGGTCCCAGATCACCTTTCTGGGCAACGTCGTGTTTGGCTAAGGTCACATGTCAACTCCAGACAAGGAGAAGGCAATTCGCAAGTGGCCCATTCCAACTTCACTAAGGATTTGGGGAGATTTTGGGGACGTGTTGTTCCTTAAGAAATTACATCAACTATTTCTGAAGTGATCGCGCCCTTGTATAAGGAGAGTGGAGCTAAAGCGCTCCAGTGGTCCCCATTTTGCAGGATGCCTTGCAAGCTTTAAAGTGCACCCTGTTGTCCACGCCATCCTTAGCCATGTAGATCCAGAAAAAGAGTACATTGTGGCTGATGATGCCTCCAATTTTGCCATAGCGGCTGCCTTATTACAAGTAGGCGAGAATGTAATAGAGCATCCATTGGGATACCTTTCCAGGAAATGTCTCTACCAGCGATAAACTAAGCCGTGTATGACAAAGAGTTATTGTCAGTGGTTGAGGCGCTTACCTATTGGCGTCATCACTTACATGTCTCATCCCAACCATTCATCATTCATTCAGATCATCGCGCCTTATTGTACTACAGCGCACCTCATGTCTTGACCCCACGGCAAACTTGCTGGCATAAGATCTTGGCACAAGTTGTGTTTTCTTATGAGTTTACAAAGGGCAAGGAGAATGGTTTGGCGAATGCATTGATCCAAAATCCTGCACTAGCTCCCAATCCTAAGGAGGTAGAGGTACACAACACCCACTTGATGATTCCGCTGGGTAAGATTGTGTCTCAATTTCCCCTCTCTTGGCTCACGGGCCAGCGCTTGCTCCTCTGGAAAATGCGTTGAATATGGTATTACAGAAAGGTAGTCCTTTCACAGCCTTTGTCAGATGATTATACTATGATCCTCGCCAAGAGCAAGTTTAATAAAGAAGGAATTCCAAGGGGAATCACGTTAAGGACGAGATGGTGTGGTTTCAGGGATGTCTTTGGGTTCCGAAGGACCCCTCCGTCTGTAAATCATCTGGGACCATCATGATGGTATCACCGTTGGCCACCCTGGGGAAGAAAAATTCTTGAGCTTATCCGCCACACTTTAAATTGGAAAGGATTAGCCGCGCAGATCATCAGTTAATGTATAGAGTGCCAGGTCTGCAACAAAAAGAAGTTAAATTTCCACCCTTCACAGGGCTGTTGGTGCTAATTGAAAAGGCTGAGGGGCCTTGGACTTCCTTATCAGTGGATTTTGTTGTGGAGATACCTGCTTCGAAGGATACAATGCCATCATGGTTGTGGTGAACCGTTTTATAATTTGCGCATAAACCCAAGAGGTAATTTTTGATTGGGGGACCCAGTTTACCTCAGACTTCTGGGAAAAGTAGTGTAAAACTCTTCAGATTTGCCCCTGCCATTCAATTGTCTAAACTGCAATCAGATGGGCAGACTGAACGAGTGAACTAATGCCTAGAACAGTTCCTGTGGTGTTACACTGTCGCAGATCATTCAGACTGGAATTCCCATCTCCCCATGGCTTAATTTAGTAATAACAACGTAAAGCATGCAATATTCGGTTCTTCCCCTTTTTTTCGCCAACTATGGCTTCAACCCCGCCTTCAACATGGAGCCCAGTTGTGGATATAAGGTGGAAGCTGTGGTGGAATTTACGAAGATAATCAAGAAAACACACCAAGGGGTGAACACCAGTTTGGATGCGGCCATGCAAGCTTACAAGGAGAATACTGATGGTAATAGATGAGTTGTTCCAGCCTACAAGGAAGACGATCTAGTTGTGTAGGAAGCTAAAAACATCCCAATCAAGCAACCATGCAAAAAATGGGACCAAAGAGGATTGGGCCTTACCGCATTGTCAGAAAGGTGGCCAAACTCATTCCAGTTGGATATCCCCCTCATTCCAAATCTTTTCAGTCTTACATATGAGTAAGCTTACTTTGTTTGTGTACCCCCACCAGAGACTCTTGAGGCTTATCTCATGGATGGGTCGCCGGAGTGGTAAGTGTAGGAGATTGTAGCCTCACGATGAGTAAGAATAAGGCTTGAGTACATTATATCGTGGAAGGGATTTGACACAGCGGAGAACAGCTGGGTACCAGCGCGTGACTGTGCCCATGCCCATGATCTGATCAAAGTTTTCCATGAGCGTTTACCCAAGGCTGAATGACCCAAGTCTCAGCAAACCATTGCCGCTATGAAGTCGACTCCAGCCCACATAAACATTTTCACGGTGAAAGCCCCAGGAGGGGGGTATAGCCTCACAAGAGTGAGGGGGTAATGTCATGGCTTGATGACATGATTGAGGGCGCCAACTATATGGATAAAAATGGTCGTCAGGTGGCCAAAAAGTTAAGATATAAGGCCTTCCTGACCTCAAACTTAACCTGAACCGATGCTGGGTTAGACTGAGATATGCCCAATTTAGTCCTGGTGATGTGCGTGATGTGCAGCCCTGCATTACAGCAAGGGCGTTAAAGCACACCAGCTATATCACAAATTATAACGATTCTAATTTGGTTCCTCAGCGAATGTGGTTTCAAAACATGCTCAATTTTGAATATTGGAAGCTCAGGTAGGCTTTGCC